>JAQFXM010001375.1:0-33005 GCA_034693345.1 Entomobrya multifasciata
ACTAGATTAGGTTTCAACTTCAATAGATTCGGTTTCAACTTCACTAGATTCTGTTTCGGCTCGATTAGATTGGTTAGGTTCGGTTAGATTCGGTTAGGTTCGGTTCAGTTAGGTTAAGTTGGGTTCGGTTCAGTTAGGGTCGTTAAGATTTACCCTAATGGCCAAAAAAGGATCGGTCCAGAAAACCAACCTTCAGGTCATTTTAGTTTATGACCTCTAGCGGCTCAACTGGTTCCGCACCGTTTCCTTAACCTCAACCCGGAATTTTGCTGTCATTTTCCTTAGCTGCCCTTTTAGGTCCTCCTGGGTACGTTTGTCTTCTCTGATGTCAGTTATTACAGCGCCAATGCGATTGGCAAATGCCTCGATCACTTAGCTTGCTGTTCATGGTGTCAGATGTCAATTGCAGGGTGTCTAAACGGTTGTCAAGACGAGACTGTAAGTTTCCTACTTTTGAGCCCAGTTTGTTCTGGCCATCTAGTATCGCTTTCATCATTTCTTCGATGGTTTGACAGTTTGTTGCTGCAGGTTTGTTCTGAGTTGTTTAGGGCTGTATTGTCTGCTTCGGGCTTTTTGGGGGAATGTCTTACGCTCATATCCGGGGACGTAATATCTAAACTAAGCTATTTCCTTTTAGGTTGGCCGCTGTTGCAGTCAGGTCTCTTTCTTTTATTCGTAGGCGAATCGAGTTCTATTGATAAAGTGTAAGGGTGTAAAGACATCACTTTTTACTGGAATGTGTTCAAAACATCGGCTCATCACTACTACAACGTTACTGTGACTAATGTTATGTGTCTGGACTTCTGTGACTGTGTCTGTAAGAAATTCCACTCACCACCTACCAGCAAGCATCTTTTTCATACAGCACATCGATCAAAGCTAGCAAGTCATTTGTAGTGTGGCAGATTTAGAGGACCGCTTTTAAAATGTTTGCAAAACACTACGTTTTTTTAAATGTTCAAGGGTACTAGTTTTTATACTGTTCACTTTGCACTATTTTCATAATGCCTCTAGATTACGCTGGAATTTGTGTACAGCGGGCTTAACTAGTAATGTTTATAAAGCACACAGCTTTTTTATGTTTCAAATTCACAAGCAAATTCACAAGCACTGCTTTTTAATAGCTGTTGTTGATGGCAACTATGTTCAGTGAACGAACAAAAATGCTACACTCATACTATTCGGAGCTGCATACATGCATAAAGTCTCTCAGAAAAAAGGTTGATTTACATGAAGTGCATTGCATACTCTCTATGCTCAAATAAAACAAATCTCACTAAACTCTCGTCTGGGAGCTGGGGGCTAACTTCCACGGGGGCGGGGGCCAACTTCCACTACATGTATCACATCAACATAGAATATGGTTATGGTTAGGTATACTAACCTGTGAAAGATGACGTTTGCACAGAAGATGGATTATTGTCACTGATGCCTATATTGTCTGATGATTGTGCCACTTTATTCAATCGTGAATTTTCTCCTGTTTGATGATCTGTAACACTACTGATTACTCCCAAATCAACAGAATTCTTTCTCCACTTGCTGAATCGCTGCTCATGTTCTAGCTTCATGAAGAAGGAAGCTTTTTGAGCAACACTAAATCCCAAAACAGGTTCTCCTTCATTCTCCTTCTCAAGAGAATCATCCTTTTCTCCATTTTCCCCGGATTGAGTGCAATTTGCAGAAGAATTTGTCTTTTGAACTGTTTTGTTCAGATTTGCTGGGGACTCTGAAACTTTTGGCTTTTCAAACAGTTTTCGAAGAAAAGCTGACTGATTAAATTTTGAAAAGTATGATTGATTTCCAGTTTTAATACCAGTGCTATTATTTTCACTCTCTCTCTCTCTCTTCAGCATTTTCTTGATAAAGGAAACTCCCTCGGCATCAGAAAAGCTATCTTTCTTTACAACGGGGGAACTCTTATGAGAGTTTGTTGGCAGTGGACTTGGAATCGTTTTATTCTGAGTGTAACTATTATTACGACTGATAGATTTATTTTCTCGGCTGGACGCATCATGACTACTAGCTGGCTTGCTGGATTTGGGGGTGGCATCTGTTCAAATAAAAAATTATTATTTTCCATTTTTTTTTACTTTCACCACACCACAATTTAAATTATACTTTATATGTAGCTTAATATCCCATCAATGTATGTAAATATATACCATAAGTATAGTTATTGTCAGGGACAGGCTCATCAGTGAAAGCACGATTAAGATGCGACTTTCTCCGATAGCTTTTATCCTTTTCTTTCTTCGATTCCTGTATAAAAAAATTACACATAATATATTATCCTAAAACGGACATGTGTCAGTAAAAAAACCAGAAATAGCTTCAATAAAAATTTACACTACTGACTACGCATAAAATATTTTTTATTCGTAAAAAAAACTGCGTAATACCCCTGTCTCAGATGACCGCGATACGTCACTTATAACAGATTGGGATCTAGATCTACTGGTGGAGTTGCGGAAGAAAGGGAAATTATTTCTTAGAAAGCTTATTCCACCATTTCCAGTTTCTGATGCAGATGTTTCCACTGCTGCTGCTGCTGACGGGGTAGCCAGCGTGGTGGAAGTCGAGGATTTCTTGGCTTGGGTTGTGTTGGTCGTCTGCTGATTGAAACTTGAGGGGAAAGCTGAACTACTGGTTCTACTTCGAGCAACAGGTTGCTCCTTTTTGGGATTTCTCTGAGTTGGTATGTTCGTTGCTGTCTCTTCAGCAGCGGAAGAGGATGGTGATGTTGAAGAAGTAACTCTTTTGTTTCCAATAAATGTTTCTCGTATTTCGTTCCTTTTATCTGACTTTTCGCCAAGTCCATTTTTACTAATTTCTCGTTTTGGGAGAAAGTTTTGGTTTTGCTGAGTTTGATTTACTTGTCGTTGTGTTGCTTGTTGGGGGTAGCTTTTCTGGTTGGAGTTGTTTGAATGTGAATTTAATAGCCCTGTCAAATACACGTTTCGAAAGAGAAAAAAACTTTGCTTAAATTTCGCTAATAATTATAAGTTTTAACCTGAAAGTTAACTATAAAAGTATTTGATATGCATAGATAAAAATTATCTTTGAAAAAAGGGAGTGAAAGCCTACGCTTGATTGAAAATACTACAAAATCTAATCGGCGGGGGTTTCATGCACAAGATTTGTGTATTTTACTGTCATAATTTGTTTTAAACATCAAAATAAAAAAAGACATTCCAGCTGATCTCAAACAAAACTTTAAATTAAGAAGCTTAAAAATGTAAAGTAATTAATTAGGAATGTTAGAGGTGCAGTTTTTTTTCACACGTAAGAGATTAATTGTGAATTGGTATTGATTAGTCTGAGTAGATTTTATGGTCATCATATCAAATATCAATCAAGGGGGAGATTAATTGGATTTTTTTCAGCTGAACGGCTTTTCTGCAAGCTGTTATTGATATCGATCAGAGATTTAAATTTTGAAATAAAATAAAAAGTTGAATTTCTTCCTAAAAAATGAATAAGGATGGGCTTTGGGATTCTGGCTAAAGAGAAAGGAAACATTTTATTGTGCTAATCTCACTGCCAACAAATGAGATTTTTATACGGCCTTTCTTCAACATGTGCATGTGACTGTACATCAGGCAGATGGAATGTGCAGATTGGAATCCGGAAGTATCGTTTAGTCCCTCAAATGCTTAAATTTTTATGGTTACTTATCGTTAAACATACCAATTTTTGAAAGGATTTGGTTTGGCTTCTCAGACTTGTTGGGCATCCGCAATACAGACAACAAAGGGCTTTTTAGATTTACATGTCGTCTCAAAGGGATTTGTACGGTTCCAGAGAGAGAAAGTTTTGACGTTGTTTCCAGATCCTCATAATTTTTAATGTAACGTAACGTATTCTCTTAGTTTTATGAGTGATATAAATCATTATACTATTTTAAAGGTCTAAACAATTATATGAAATTCAACTGACTAGACAAATATTTTTTATGATAAGACTCGCTTGTATTTTGGCATTTCACACTTATCGACTCTCATCTGGCAATATACTCAATACTTTTAACTGAAGTAAAGATAAGATTATTAATAGATTTGCTCTCTACTAGATTATTACTACAAAAAGCTATGTTTAAAGTCATTCAGATACATTTTCCAAATTTAAATCCAGTTTTTTCACATCACAGCACAATAAAACACGAGGGGGAAAGTGTACTTTCACGTAATTTTCACTGCTGATGAGAGATAACGAAACCTATATAAAATAAATAAACCAAACGTTAAATGACATCAAAAATTACTGTATTTGCTATTCCGCGTGCAAACTAAAGCAAACAAAAAGGTGCGTTAAATAAAATAAATAAATTAAAAACAAATCACAGTAAAAAATGAAAACAACTAAATATTTTTTGCAAATCAGAAATCGCCAACAAAACAATATGCTAACTATGTCTATAAAAGCTCTGATATTACCTTACCAATTTAGTTTGCAATAATAGTGCTTACTCAAAAAACGTATTTACAATGATTACTCTAATTTGTATTTTACTGAATGAAGCATTCATTTTGCAGTTCAAAAAGTAAATGAAATGTTGAATTTGGTGCAGAGTGATGATTTGCAAATTGTGCTATGAAAAGTGCAAAAGAACGACAATAGTCATTTATAAAAACATGCAGGTGTGTGAATGCTGAAAACGTGTTTAGTAAAAGTAAACTATATCAAAAAATCGATTAATAATAAAAAAACAAAAACAAAACCACAAAAATATCATATTTAGATAATTTTTACCTTTAATTTGATATGCCATTTAATATTATGCGTAAAATTATTTCTTTATTCTTAAGACTATAATTTTAAAGAGGCAATTTAAAAGTAAAATCACGATATACTTAGCAAATAAAAATATAGTGCATAATGCATGTGTGTGACATAAAATATTTTGTAATTCTTAATTAAAATTCTGTGGTTGAAGCTTTTAATTGTGAAGTTATTTTTCTATAATTAGTATAAAGATGTTAGTAGTTAAATTTGACAGATAAAAGAAAAAAAGGAGTTTAAAACAAGTGAAAGCAAGTTAAAACATAGCTGTCAGAAGTCATTCGTCTTCGTCGATTTTAGTTCGATCAGTAACCTTTCTCAAGTTTAAAAATCTGCAGTACTTTTTCAAACTTTGAATCTCCGATAAGGCATTAACCATGCATCGAAAGGGAAATTTTTGAAAAATTCTTCATATTTTAAATTTGGCATCGATCTAGTTAGCTCCAAGTTATCACAAGGTTTCCCCTCAGTTGCGGTGAAAGCGTCATCATCACCACTTGTTTCGCCAAGTGTATTTTTACTGACGGACAAAGAAGTTTTACTTTGAGATTTCGGTGACTCTTCCATAATTTCAATCATCTTCTGCCACATTTTGTCTTTGTCCAAAGTGCCCTGCTGCTGTTGATTACGACGATAATTTATTGACAGGTCGTATCCCATCGTGTCTTCATCTAAAAGATCAACTGTTGGAGTTGAAAGTTGAAACATTCTAGCGCGACGTGCTCTTTTGTTTAAATTTCCCCCAAGATGTTGTTGTGCGCTTTCACCAGGAGAAAGTTCAGGAAAGGTTGGCCAACTTTCACTCTCATTCAAAAAATTAGAATTAGTTTGTACTGCTGGCGGTTTGTTTACTACCACTGTAGTAGCCAAACCATTAAACTTAAGATCTCTATCAACTTGCTGCCGTGTCCGAGCAAATCCTTGATTTTGATGGTTGTTGTTTTGCTGTTGCTCCCCATGTTCCCCATTTCCCTGTTGTTTTTCTTGCTCCTGGAATTTTATTCTTTCTCCGGATTCTACGAAATCCAATAAAATTGCTGTAGCGCTTCTTGTTCGTGTTTCTTCTGGCAAGCTTGGAACACAAGACCTACTCCTTCCAATAATTCTGCTTGTGGACCTACTTTTTCGACGTGTTGATCTGGTGTTTTTCATCATCTTTTTATCCTCTTCCTCCTTGGTCCCTGCTGATTCATGATGAAAAGTTTTACCAGAAAGTTACTTAATTTTGGTAAATCTTGACACATAAAAATACTTACAGCGAGAGCCTCTGCTGCACAAGTTTTTCTCTCTTTATATGAACATAATATTCAGTGTTTAAGTTTACAAGTAAAGTTACATTTCTTGGAAGGATAAACCATGTAATGTACAGTGCTAACTACAAACAGCTTTTTGGAAGAAAAAAACAAGGTTCAAAACTTTTCCTGTTCCCTGATTACACCGATAAATGCATATATGACATATATAAAATATATAGAAGAGGTTTTTACACAAACACCGTAAAAACTATGGACTTTTTAGCCTTATCTGAGGGTAATTAAGAAATTTCATGTTAGCAAGATGAAGAGAATGTACTACTGAAAAATTAATAACTTGCTTTTTTAAAGCTATACTGCATATTTGGCTCATTTAAACTCGCATTTTCAATATTCTAAGAATATATTTTGAAAGTCGAAATCACTTTTTTATTTTGTTTTAACATCACATCTAAATACATCAGTATTTCTGTAGTCTCTCGTTACCCCATCTACTTTTTATACTCTTTTTATATGTAACACTAAATGTAAATTTAACAACCTGACATGAAAAACAATGAATAAAAAATTCCACTCCATGTCACTGCCCTATGTATGCTATAAATAAAGTACTTAAAGGATTGCAAAAGAGGTTTCAAATTGTGTACTTTTGATTGAAAATAACATGAGCAGATTTACAATTCATAAAACATCGTAGGTACTTGATTTTCGTCTATCCAGCCAAATCATTTAATCCGACATTGAACAGACGTGCTTTTGACATCCAACTGTAATAAATGAGAAATGAATATGTTGAAGCCATTTGGAAACTAGTAAAAAAAATGAGCGTGATTTGTATCTGTTCCAAGGAAAGAATGCATAACAATTTGTCATCTCCAAAATGTACATCATACAAAAATGTATGTACCTATAAACAAATAAAATGGCTCGGAAAGTGAATGCACTTGAAGTGAGCATTGTGAAAACTTTTAGTATAGTGTATTTTGCTTGTTATGTTATTAGTTTTTTGTACTTTGGCTGACATAAGCTCATACAAAATGCATGGCGCGTGTAGACGTTGCATTTAGGTATTTTGTCCTATTCAAACAAGCAGAAAGAAAACTGAGAGAAATTACATTCTCATATTATCAAACTGTTCTTATTTTGTTCTTTCTATCAGAAGGAAAGGGATTACTCATGTTTTCTCATTTCGCTTAATATGCTGAAATGTAATACTTCTCGTCATCGAGAATACGCTGCGCTATTATCTCATCTCAATCTTGCGTGGTTTGATATGTATGTATTTAAAGGAAGGAAAACATAGACATAAAAAGTAGATGGGTTTATACAGTAGATGCGATGTTTTTTTGGTCTAAAACAAAATATATAGTAAACACATACTCAGCAGAAATAACCTTTTGCAAAGAAAATTCCTCAATATACCTAACGGCATATTTCCGTAATATGTGTTTGTACATGTTTCACATTCTCAAAACTGAAAAAGTTTGGAAGCTCACCAAATGATGATCCCGAGCTGAGTATAGACTGTCATATCTTATTTGGTTCAACGAAACATTTTCACAGTACGAACAAGTTTTTTTGTAAATCTTAAAGCAAAGAGATATTTTTAACAAACTAGGATTACAAACTATGTACGAAAAGTAAGATAAGATATAAACCATACACAGAAAATACCACCAACGTAATAAAGCTAAAGAAGAGCTATAAATCGCTTCATCTTCAAAACAAGAAAGTTTTTTCTTTACATTTTTTAAACTTATTTATACACAGAATTAGAAGGACATGCAATAGTTGCATCTCAAACTGATATTTACCCAACTTGTCACGAGAAAAATGGCAATATTTTATCCTTTCATCCAAGCATGTGCATAATAATATAATAGTATATCTGTAGTAATTTAATACAAAGTAGTTTTCCTAAACTCGGAAAATATGAAATAATCCCGATTTACAAGCGTCATATACTTTTATTTATTTATACTATTTTTATTTTCCTTAGTCATTCCACTTATCAAGCTAGATTGTCCCCACTTTCTATTTAGCACCGTTGTCTCCCTGCATCATGTTCTTTCTCTAATCTACTAAATAACTAAGTTTTTAGACGAAATGTATAGTTTTATTTATTGAACTTATCTTTTCTGTTAATTCAATTTACTTGATAAAACTAACAGAATGAATTTCTTCATTTTTTGGCTCAATTTATGACTAGACTATGATACAGTAAACATACTTATTTGAATATTACTATACTAGAAATCTATATCTATGTATCTAATATGGCATCACTGGTTTCTTTAGCTCTTTTCCGTAAATTGTTGGCACAGCTATTTTTTACATCAAAATAATACATGGATAGTACACAGTACACACCCAACTTTATTTACATCAAGAACACTTTACAGAAATATATCATTGAGCGTGTATTCAAAACCAAACGGGTGATCCAAAAGAGAAAGTGGATACAAATTCTTAAAACAAGATGTACATAATAAATATTTACAATTTTTCCCTTTACGTCACTAACATATTATGGCATACCACTTTCTTGGATTAGATTACAAACTATGATCCCTGAATAAATTAGGTAAAGTAATGAAATATTCGATAGACACATATACATAACATACGACGATGATGCTGATACTACCACACGGTTTCTTCTTTTCATTTTTCTTGGATTTGATCCCGATTTTGTTCTGTAGTCGTGATTAGTTTATACCACCGTCATCATTTCCGTCCTCCTACTTGAGTTTCTTTTTAAGCTCAAAGAGGAAAATACCATATGTCACACGAAAAGTTTAAAAAGCTCCTGGTCTACTATATAGTCTTCATGTTGATCTCTATAAAAATATGACTTTTGGAAAAGTTTTTCAACCTAGAAACTTGAGTTGGATTGGAATCTCCTTCCCCCTCTGCGCATCACATCATTCCACCCAACTCTTACAACTTCAGTAAAGTCAAAAAATTCTTGGCAATAAACTTCAAACTTAAGTTCTTTAGTATTTTAAGCATACAAATTATTACGTGTCAAAAACCGTGGAAGTCAAATTGAAAATAAATGTCAGTGACTTGTAAAATAGAAGAAAAGTGCATAATAATAACAAAGATGCAAAATAATAAAATATTTGGAATGTCTATTAATGTATGTTATCTTGCAATGCAACCACCGTCACCACTACTATGTTTTGTCGTAATCGGTTTTGGCTCAAGAAAAGATGTTTACTAAACTTTCAACTTTTCCCTTTCCACTTTATATGTAAACGTTCGTTCACCCATTCCATTTTTTATAATCAATAAAAGAAATGAACTATTGCTAAAATGTTCTCAAAGTTTATGATAAAATTTACAGCATTTTATATGAATTATGAAATAAAAGTATAACATATTATTACTACAGTGTTATTTACACAAAAAAACAGAAGAATAATTTGCCTTTTCACAAAAGATACGCAAAGAAAACAAGAACGGCTAAAAATATACCAAAACCAGGTAATAAGTCAAACGTAGCAAAAGACTGTAAGAAAGCTATGAGGTAGCATGCAAAGAGCAAAATCCCATTCCATCGTGAGAACCAGTCATAGATAACAGTAGAAGGGGATGATGAAAGGCTATCATCATCAGACTCACCTTCGGACTTTTTAGATGAGCTAGCATCACTATTACTATTACTGCTCATTCGTCTGGTTGTAGGAGTCATCGTCTGGTTGTTGTTTTGGTTGTTGGAGAAAGCAGTAGTATCAAAGGAAGAAATAGAAGCGTCAAAGGGTACAGAGGAAGGAAGTGATGTTTGTAAAGAGGAACTAGTTTCCCCAACTCGATCCTCATTAATGTTATCTTTAATATTATTATTATTAGCATTAGAATTATCGTTCTTCTGCCTTTGGTGATTTCCCGACTGATTCTTATTAAGGTTAGCGTTTTCCCGTGGGCTGCTACTTGCACCACCACTCACGTCACACGAGTCATTGCTACTTAGTGAAGAAGGCTGATGAGAGCTGCTATGCTGAGCGTCTTCATCCTCATTATCCTCATCATTATTGCTGTCATGGAGTGCACGTCGGCCACCTGGCTTATTCCGGCTACTTGTACTTCTGCTACTGCTTTCCTCCTCTACCGAAGTAGGTGTTAGTAATGGAGGAATTTTTCCCTTGGAGGCGTTCTCAACATGATATGGGTCAGTTCTCTTGCTACTGCTTTCACTTTTCTGCTCATCATAGGCCAGAGTGTAAGGTGATGTTGAACACTCTTTCTCATCATTTCCGTTTTCGGATTGCTGCTTCATCATCATCATCATTCCTGCTGCTGGTAAATTTTCGTAAATAGACTCCTCAGCAGTCGCCACCACTTCTCTGCTGGGCAAATGGTGTCGTTTAGCGGCAACAGGAAATGCAGAGGAGGAAGATGACAACAAACCACCATTTTCATCTACCACCATTCCTCTCTCTTCAGCTTTTTCGATCACACTCACAGACAAAACTGGTGGTGTGGGGCTACCCGGGCTTGGACTTGGTATAGATGATGCAGGACTTCCGCTTGCAGATGAGCTGCCATTTGGTTTTACATCTGAAGAGCTGCTCGTTATCATACCAATGCTCCCACTACCACCACCACTACCAATACTGGCTTCCAACTCGGGTAAACTCTCGTTGATCGATTCAATCAGATCCTCAATAGAAGAAGCTACTCCCTGCGAAGTTGATGTCGCCACTTTATTCTTACTCCTGCCCTGGAGAATCGGTAAGGGATCAGAAGAAGATAAAGCCTTTCGTTCTTTTGGCACACCAACGGCATTTCCTTTTTCATTACTATTGTCAATTTTTAAAACTTTTCTTGATACGGAGGAACTAGCGTCATCATCATCCATATCTATATTTGGCGAATATGTGGAGGATGGTGATGATGTGCTACTGCTGCCACCACTGCTGCACTGTTTCCGTTGCTGAACTTTTCGATTATTTCTATCGGTTGGTTGTGCTGTTGTTGAGGAAGTTGTTGGAGGTGGTGGAGGAGACTGCTGTTTTGGGATGATCCCAACTATCGTACAAGATAAATCTTGTTTACAACTTTGCTCGGATGATGACGTCTCACCATCCATTTTCATTTCCCTTTGCTGAGTAGTTACACTAGCTTTTGGTGGTGGTGCCATGGTTGAAAGCGATTTATCCTTATCTGCAACTTCTTCTTTTATCAAAGCAGATTCATTCATTTTCATATTTACAGCACCAACGTTTGTGGAAGAGGAGGCATTGTACTCCTCAATAGATTGGCCACACGCGTCAGCATCCTTTAAAAGTTGATCCATAAGTTCATTTAGCTCATCTTCTTCACGGAATTTTGCAGAAGATGATTTAACCTTGTCAGTGGAAGGGGTCAATAGAGAATTCTCTTCATGATTATCTTTGTCGGCTTGTTGAGTAGATGTGGCAATGCCGTTATTGAGACCATTAGCTGAAGATAAATTGCTTTTTAGTTGGTTGGTCTGATTTTCTTCAGCATTTTGCTGCTGTGGCACAGAAGAATGATTGTTATTACTGTTATTGTTAAAAGCTTCCAATTTTATTTGGCGTATTTTC
Source organism: Entomobrya multifasciata (assembly GCA_034693345.1). Classification (NCBI taxonomy): domain Eukaryota; kingdom Metazoa; phylum Arthropoda; class Collembola; order Entomobryomorpha; family Entomobryidae; genus Entomobrya; species Entomobrya multifasciata. The sequence continues at coordinate 11,609 of JAQFXM010001375.1, forward strand.
TTTGGTGGTGGAAGTGGGTTGAATAGTTTCCTTGTTGGTGAGGCGGAACAGCTACTGCCAGATAACATAATTGCTGCGGGAGTTGACGATGATTCAAGTAAATCAATATCTTTTGGCAGGTCAGACCAACTTTTCCTCCTCTTATCTTGATGATGACTAGTAATGTTGGAATACGATCTGCTTTGTTCCATTACCCAACTCCCTCTTCGGGTTTTTTGACCTGGCAGTAGTTGCAGATATGCTTCCGCTGATGTAATGTCCATATTTGGTCTTGCTTGTTGTAGACTCTCGTTGAGGTCATTATTTTTACTACTATTTCCACTTATCTTAACTTGCTCAGCTCCATCCATAAACACATCATCATCCACAACCCCATCTTCTTCCAGCTCATTTTTTGCTTCTGTTTTATTATTAGCAGCAGCGGCAGCTTCATTTGCTGCAGCCTCCTCTGCAGCTAGACGCTCAATTTCCTTTTGCCTCTCCTTCTCAAAGCTTTCCAAAATTATATCAGTCCACGGCCTTCTCGGCTTGTCTGGGTCGTAAAGAGGAGGGCCGAGTTCCACTGTCTTTTTGGGAAATTTTCTTTCCCAATGCTCAGGAGGATCCAAAATAGCAGTTGCCAGCCGACTTACACCACCAGAATTCCGATTATCTGTCAACGTCTCTGTGCTCGTCTGCATCTTTTCAATTTGCTCAACCCAACTTGGTTGTAAATATGTTGATGCTCTTGTGGATACGGGTGAGCCGGCAGACACTCGTCTATGTAAATCCCCGAAACTGTTCCACTTTCCAATACTGTTATCGTATCGGTGGTGCTGTTGTTGGAACAAGTTTGCGGTGGGAGAGCCTCTAGCAATTGCTGCATTGCCACCGCTGCTACTATTCGTTGTCGGCAGTATGTGTGTAATGTTTGCAGAGAGAGACCTTATGGCTCTTAATTTCTTGCCATCCTTAACTTTTGGATAATTAAATGAAACTTCACGATTTGGACTGAAAAGTCTTGGCGTCCAATCCTTTGCTGTGAGGTTGGCTTCTTGGCCCAAGTCCTTTCTCAGCTGCCTAAATGCGATATCATCGTTAACAACATCTGGGGTCTTTAAGTGACCAAAAATTGGCCGATAACTTTCTGTTGGTTTTGAGTGAAGATAGTCCGTTGCAGGTGCAGCTGTAATTGGTCCTAACGGGATGCCAAATAGGGGTTGCGGCTCTATGATTCGTATAGCATTAGCCCTCTTATAATTCCTGAAAGTCACATCATCCAACGTGACATCAGGCTCTTCTTCTTGACCCAATAGTGCAAGTGTGAAAGCAAGTTGTTGTTGCTGAGCCACATCCGGCGGGCATGGGGAAGTACACGGAGAAAAAGCTGGAGCTCTGGCCAGATAAGATCCAGTTTTGGCAACCACAACTCGTGGATCCAATGGTTTCCCATCGGGAAAAGCAAGTCTCCTATTTGCCATGTCATCTGATATTGTATCAGGTCTTGCAGATCGACGTGTTGGTGGTGCTCGCACTCTCTGTGGCGTTTCTCCTCCAGTGGAGCCAGAGTAAGCTGTATAATTGGTTCCAGTGCTGCCACTTCCTGTGCCCAGAGATTCGGCAGAGCCCAAGTTTTCAAAACGGTAGAGTTGATGTATAGTCGGGAGGTCGCGCCTTTCAGCGCGATTTAATAGGTCGTCGTCGTCGTCAAGACGGAGACTCTTGTACATATCTTCAAGTTCATTTAAAGCATCTTCCAAGTTTTTCCCTGGAGTTTTCCCATTATTCAATTCTATTAAAGCTCGGATAGGATTGCTATTTGACTCGCTTTTATTACTGCCACCATTATGCACTTTCAACCTTTCCACTGCACTTTGTAGCTGGTTATGTTGCGTGTTATTGTTTTCTTTATCTTTCGTCAATTGTTTTGGATTGGGAGTTTTTGATATTTGACTCCTAGGGCTTGAACAATTTGCGTTTTCTGAGAAACTACTTAACGAGCTAATACTTGGAGATTTACGCATGTTCCCACCTACAGGTGAAGGTGAGCTGTCTGCTGAACGAATGCGATTAAGATATTTCTTTTGTTGGTTGTTGTTCCCACCTACAGGTGAAGGTGAGCCCGTTGTTTCTTTCTTTCTCCAGAATTCTGATGCTCGTAAATGAACAGGATTCTGGGGTCCAGTAAGTTTACTTGCTTCCTGCAGTCTGCGCACTGGGAAGCCAAGTTTGGAAGTGATCACGTTTTGACTTGGACTGCTTTTACCAGATCCATCCATTAAGTGGCTTTCTCCATTACTTCCATTTGACATTGGACTGGATATTAAGCGTTTCACGGGAGAGGAAATGCGTGCATAGTCTGCTCTACTAATGACAGGAGGCTCACTTGGTGATCGAATTAATGGTGGATGACGACTGCCGTCAACATCCGCTTGATTCTTATTCTCTGCGGCAGCAGTGGGTACAAAGTGCCTTGCGCTTGATCTAGCGATTCCAGCACCAGCATCTACTGAATTATGCACAGGATGAATTGCTGTTGCGGAATGACTTGTGTATCCGTTCATACCAGTTTCATGTTGTCCTTGATACTGTTGATGTTGCTGGATCACTGGATAAATGTAGTTTCCATTATGAATCAAAGGACTTTGTTGTCTCATTTGGAGTTGGTTAGCGTACGAGTCCAAATATGAGCAAGAAACAGGACGGTAAAAATTCGGGTTGTTAGTAGCTCTCGTGAAATCTCTTCTCGGTGGGGGTGGTGGCGGTGGAGTTGGTGAAGGATGATGAATTGCGCTAGAATCGCCAGCTCCATTATTATATCCCATATATGGGGTACAGCTCCGACCCCGCATGCCATTAGCAACATTAGCATATTGAACGGGATCATCTGGATACATCAACTGGCCATTACGTATTAAACACTGTTGATCCTGGTTTTGTACTGGCAAAAATGGCACTTTCAGCCCAGCTGTTACCACGTGCTGATCTTCCGAAATCATTTCAGTGGCCATAATAAAGCTCTGATCCCCATTATTCTGGCTCATTTGGCTTGGATTACCAGCAGTAGTGGCACTACCACCACCATCACTACTCATTCTTTCATTTCTTGGTGTACGAACCACAACTGGCTGACTGCTTTCTGGTGCAGTATTTCCGTCTCGCTGTTGGTAAATGACCCGCGTTTCCCATTTCGGTGAGCCGGGTGCACCCGTCATCATAAGCCTTCTATTCATATTGGGGCTCATTCCACTGGTAGCAATACCAGCAATTGAGTTTCTGTAATCTAGGGGAACTGGCATTGGACTAGATGGTGAAGCACACGAAATCCCTCCCGCCGCCTGGGTGGTGGCAGGGAACAAATGACGCTGTTGGTGGAACTGGGCTTGCTGCATTTTAAAAGCCTTTTGCCTTTGATTTCGCGAGTTTAGCGAAGACAAACTGCCTTGGAGAGAACTTGTATCATCATCTGAGGAACTTGTATCGTCATTGACGAAACTTTCCCTTCTTGCGACTGCTCGTTGTCTAGCTGCTGCCCTAGTTGACTTATTACCGTGATTATTGGAACTGTTGTTATTACTGTTGTAACCCTCTTGACTCACTGAAAGACTCCCATTACTTGAATAGTTCTGCAGGAGACGGTGCTGATGTTGTAGCACTTGACTTTTCTTTGTAATTTGCCAACCTGAGGAATTATTCAATGAATCTGGACTACTTCCAACAAGCCTTTTCATTTGGGACACGTCAAGGTAATCTGCTTTTTTCGCTGCAGCTTTCTCTTTTCTACGTGAGAGTCGTCTCGCCAGAAAATTCTGTTTATACGGACCAGGTGCAGGGTCGGGAGGTTTTTCGTGTTGATGGCCCAGATCGAAGTCTGAATTACATGAATCACTCTCCGAAAATTTAGTTTGAGCCTCAGCGTTGACAGCGCGTTGATGGTTCTCAATATACCCCGACCCAAAACTAAAATTCGGGTCTTTACTCACAAAATCAACAGAGGATGCTGGCCTTGCAGGGGAATATGTCGTTCTATTGGGTAAAATTAATGGGGATCCACTACCATAATTGTTATTCACTTTGGCAGGAGAATTGCAGTGACTATTATTAGCGGAATTATGATTACTTGTCGCTGGGGAAGACGCACCAACGGGAGCCTTTTTATTCCTTCGAAATAAACCTCCAAATGACCACTTTTTATTCTCCTGCTTATTATTTCCACTGCCGGCCACACCACCACTACTATTCCCTTTCACAGAATATCTATCTGAGCCGTTTGCTGTTGTCGCTGAAGCTGACCTATGAAGAGGACTTGACTCTGCTGAATGAACTTGCACTGGTGGGCTCATACTAGAAATGAATGTCTCACGAAACCCTCGATGATGAGGTTGTGGACTGCCCGTTGTCACAGGTATCGAGCTACTTTTACTTTTATACAGACCTGCAGAGGCAATGCCATTATTACCTCTATACCCAACACTAGCAGGGCTTCCAGGTGGATACACGTTTTCACCAACTCGCCCCATGATGAACTGCTTGCCACTACTTGTATCTACTATTTGTGTACTCGCTGTTATCGTAAAAATCTGATCCGGATCTTCTTCTGGCACTGCACCACCTTCTTCATGTACAAGAAGCTCAGGTGCTGTCGTGGGATAATAATAGCCGTTGTAGTAATAATAGTATTTATTGTTACTCCCGTCAATAGCACTACCACCACTGTTGCTTCCGTCAATTATTATTCCGTTCCCACTACCTCCGCTACTGCTGTGATTACTCTTGTATAGACACGGTGGTTGCTGAAGAAGATGAATTTGTTGTTGATGAGGATGATTAAGATGATGACTAGACGAAGTTATCGATGATGAGCCTACAGAATTACTTGGGTAGAAATGGTAGGAACTGCTCTGCATTAACTGATCATCATACTGTTGAAGCTTCTTGGCCACTCCTGATGGCGAACTTGATAAGGGAGGAGGGATCCCATTGTGGGAAAATTGTTGATTGTTTGCGCTTGCAGGATTACTGTTGCTCTTTGTTGTTGCGTTACTCGTTTCTCCTCCACCTCCCTGGGGCTTGTATTTGTCACTAGGCGCAAGGGAACTCGCTGCCTGCAAAGGAGAAATTAAAAAAAATTAAAGCACGATGTTAGTACAATTGATCACATAAACGCATGTAATAATGTAAATGCATATACATGCAGCCCGAAAATGACAATTAACAATCCTTCTTTTTGCAATAAAAACTTATGAGTACATTTACAAAACGTTGAGATATAGGTAGGTATATAATGATGATGATCATAATGAACGTGCTTATTAGACACTCACGTACTTTCTACGAGGGTGTAGGTTAGCCTGCTATTAAGTTCCCTTTTCATCCGGCGTTAATTCACTTGTTTCTTTTCTTGTATTTGTAGACTGTGCTTGTGGTATGCACACCTTTTTGTTTTTCAAAGGGAATTTTTATCAGTGCATGCCTAGCAGATATGTGCTTTCAAGATGGGATAATTAGTAAAGCCTGATAGTCCTAATTAACGTTGATATAATGAATAACTAATAGATGCAGTTGTGAAGTACGTGCACATCAAAACGTGATGAGCAATAATATGACTGCATGAATCTCTATCGCTTTACATTTTAATGCTCAAAATATGTTCACATTCTGAACATTTGTACAAATAGAGCTTTGTTTGTTCATTGTTATAATATATTTACGCATATGCAATGAAATGATATTTTTTGTACATCATCATTATGTATTAAGGCTTATCCTGCATAATATTCTCTCTCTTGTTGAAAGATAAAATACTGACAGATTGACTCATGTCTCATCTACGCGAATTGGTAAAGACAAAAAAGGTATATGCAGCATACAAGTAGTCATGTACTGATAAAATAAAATAAAAATTATAGGTTATGTCGTTTTTTATAACAAGATGTAATACAAATAAAAAAGCTTCACTAATTGAAAATAAAATTTCATATAAATATATGCATAAAACATACCTGTCTATCTACATATCATAAAGTCAAATATGTTTGGGTGCGGACGAGGAACAACGGATGTGAAATTAAAATATTGCGAACGAATTACCAAAATGATAAATTCAAGTTTTATTTGTCAGCTTTTAAAAAGCCATATCTGTAGATAAGATATATGCTTATGCTTTTTGCACCTGATATGTGGCCAGAGAGTGCGTAAAATAAAGTAATTATCTCGGTGTCGGTGGCAGCGGTGAAGGATGGTGTTTTTTGTTGTGGGGAATGTTTTAAGGCAGTAATAACAAGCTATAAGATGAAAGTTTTGTTATAGCTGTTATCTGTTATATTCGCGTTTTTCATTTTGAATAATGTTTCTCAAAGTGTGCTTATTCATGCTTCATAATATTCCTTGGTGGCTTTATTTGTTAAATAGGATGAATATTTTTATTGTTTGCTTTGCAAGCATTGTTTCAAGCATACATACATATTACATATGTGCGTCGGTGTTTGCAGTTTGAAAATAATAGTGATTCTTCATAGTACATTTTTATAATGAAAACCCCGCTGAGAGTAGCGAATTGTGGTGTATTTTGTACATTGTATTTTGAATGATGCCTTTGTTATGAACCTAAGGGAATAGGTTTCTATTATTGACCATTAGTTTGCTTTTATGATGACAGTGATGAGACGTGATGAAGACAAATGAGTAAAAAGTTCATTTCATTTCATTACCTATTTACGCACAAGAGCATGCACATTCGGTAACTCCAATAGGTATGAATGTATGTTGAAAATGAAAGTACATGATCAGCTTTTGTTTGGGTGTTAGACCAAAAATAAGACTGACATCATTTAAGAACACGTATTTGTCTAATCACTGCAAACTAATCTAAAGTCAATCAGGTTAGATTGTTTGCTATCTATACTGACCAGATCACAATATTTATCATCGGTACGTTCAAATCTTTTCGCAAATACATGCATATTGATGGACTAAATGAACACCACACATTGCATGGCCCACATAAGCCGCTTTATAATAAAGAATAAAATAATTTATCACAACAGCCATTGTAGATAATAAATAAAAGCATTTTAATTACTTGATTTCTCATTTTACACACATTCCTCATTTAATCACCTAATAATGGCATCAATATAATTGACAGGTTTATGATGAACTGAAGAGGAAAAATTTATGCAACCAACAGTTTGTTTGAAGACCATCAATGATAATACTTTTTTTTGCAAAACGTTGCAAAATATAGAAAGCATGCCTTAAAGCGTTTTTGTAGTTATAATTTTCGTCACATAATTAAAAGTTTTCTCTTAACTTTGCATGATTTTTAAACAAACGTTTTGTGTTAAATACTTTATTAAAGCATATTTTCTGGCTTAATACGCCTATTTAATATGTATGTAGCTTTCAAAATAAATATATTATGTGTGTACTTCAAGATGCTGCTTTACTATCATTTATAATCGTTTTCCGTTAACATACGTGACCCTCCGAGCAAAAGGGCGGTTCACGCACATTTATTATTTTCGAGAAAAGAGTGATGTTCCTTGCATTGTTCTTCCATCATTTCCCGAATGACCCAATCCAATTTTACAAACAGAAATAGACTTTCTATTTCGATCGAATTTCTCTGAGTGTACATATATATTTTGGTTCATTGTGCAAAAGGAAAGACCTCTATACTTGTACAACACATCATTGAATTCAAACTTAATTACGAGAACAATACGTACCTACACATTCAAAAAAGTGTAATTAGTCGCATTGTGTTGGACTAGTCTGCTGCAACAACAGTAATTAATTCCAACCAACTACAAAAATAAAAATAAAAGTCTTTCTTCATGTCTACTTCCCACTTCTCTCTCTCTTTCTTCTTCTCAAGCTCTCAGTTTCTAAATACAAACAAAACCAGACTGACAATGACACATAATAAATTGGCTTATTAAATACAATACATACATACATACTATACTCGTTCTCCAAAGGAAGTTTTTTTTCTATTTTGAACGCAAAAACTATGTAGGCACTAGTGTGTGTGTTGTCGAAGTGAATGACTTTGTCAACTGAGAGAATTACTACACATACAAGAAGTTTTACTATAAACCATGAGAGCTATATACTATATTCAGTACAATACGATTTTACGGGAAATGCACAATTATAAAGTAGTAAAGGAGACTATTTTACAAGTTTTTGCCAGTGAGACTAATTTTAAGAGAGGAAGGAGGAGAGCTAAAATGAAACGTATATTTGTTTTTTATGAATGAGAGTTCAAATAGTTCAATTTAATACAAAGTTGATCAATTAACAGTCATCCCTGGGATCAACTTTTAATCATGATTTATGACACGAAAACTCACTTTTTAAATTACACTCATTCTGAATGAGAAAGAACACACAGCAAACAAAGCTCTCTCAGGGATGCATTGTATTGTGTAATATGTATGAGATATATCACCAACACGAAGGAACAACGTAATACACACAGAAAAACGTGTGTGGCGGAATGGGGGAAGTCTGATTGTATTAGTGTGGTAATATGTAAGTAGCAATATAGTAATCAGAATTGTATCGTAAATAAAAGATGTGTCTCGTCCTCTTTTTTGGTTTGTTTCTTCAGATAAACAAACGAAAGGTACAAAAAAATCCACCTTCTGCTCTGCACGAAAAGGTATAATAAAAAGGAAGAAGATGGAAAAAATACTTTTTATTTACACGTGCAGAGAGAGAGATGCCGAATGTAGAGAGAGAACGCCCTTTTTCCCACTCGTGTCAATCTCACTCAATCAGTAAGTCACATCCACTTCTGATACTTTTTCTTCTTCAATTGATACCCTATTGTTATTGCATCGTCCGCCACCAACTTTTATGTCTGTTGTGATTTGTTTCATCGACAACAAGAGTGTAGCAAAAGCAACAAAAAAGTTGATTCTGTGGCATAGCAAGTGTTGTTGTTGGCGTTTCTCTTGAATAACAAAATGTAAAACTATGTACACACAGTTTCACTGTGATACCTATACTGCAAAAAGCTGACTAGTTGAGTATTATTTTTTCAAGAATTTTCCCATGTCCGCCTGTCTACCTACCTGCAAAAGTAACCAGGAAAAAAATGCAACAACTTCTAGGAATACAGATTTATATGAGAATGCGTACGCAAAGATCCGTGCGAAGCTAACACAAACAGGTTTATGTCCAACGGTATCCGCTTCTTTGGATTAAGCGAATAAAAGAAGGGAAAAAGGTTAACCGATTTTCTGCTGTATTCATCACGAGTAAGAAAGAGTGAAAGGATTTAATTCAAGTGGAATAACATTCATTTGCACACATCCATCTTTCACACATCTTCCTTTTACATTCATTTCACTTGCCTGTTATTGTTATTCCAGATTTTTTTCCTTGTGAGCGACCAAAGAAAAAGAAAGGTAATGTGTTTTTCACTCGGCCTAGATTACCTACTTATTATTGAACGACGAGACCAGGTTACATCATTTCTTTTTTTGAGGGTGTTGTACTTACAAACCATGTGATGATAGGTATTGTAAATGAATCACTACTATTCCGCCTTTCGGCTGCAGGTTGGTTATTTTTTTACATCGAGACAAAAAATGCAATCTGTACCTAACGAAATTACAGAAAAGAAAGAGGATCACGTCACCAAGCCAGAGAACAAGGAATAAATGACGAATGAAAAAATCATCAGCAAATCATGTTGAAACGAATGTGTGTGTGGTAGGTTGCGTTATTACAGAGGCAATTTTTATAAATGGATATCTCCCTTGTTTATCCCAGAATAGTATTAACTCTCTTCTCTTGTCTGTCTGCCTAGCCTGAGTTGAGCTGAGCCATGCCATGTACCAATGTCTACAAACTACATCCACATTTACAACTTCAGAAAAAAAATCTTTCATAAAAAATTACTTTTGTTATACAAAGACTTAACTATACACCATGTGTGCAAAAGTACAATTGTATAATGCAGTCTATTCTCAGCTTAGCTCTGGAGAAAGCAATAATGCTGCTTAGTATTATTTTTAGGTTAAAGTCCCTGTTATCTGGTGGCAAGACATAAATCGTCGGATTGTATGAACTCCACTGCTGACCATTTATTCTTCTTGCTGTAAAGCTTTCATTTCTTCGTTTTCTCTCAATTCACAGTTTCATTCTCCACTCAAACAAAAAGAGTTTGCTAAAATCTTTTATATCTTTTCCTCAACTCGACTGTATTGTGTATATCTTCTATGTGTACACATATCCGCAAATGTATTTCTTCTTTTTTTATCCACGTGTACAAAAAAGAAAGTGTGTGTAGACACATTACTTATAATATTTTTTTACTTTTTATGAGATTCGCATGGAAAAAAGAAGTATAAGAATTTGGTGAAGAGATGAGTAAATCCAAAGAGCCAGCTAATAGTACTACTGCTGGAATAAAAACGAGAAAATCAGCTTGATAGAGAACATGCCACACACTACACCAGCACAGCGTGCCATGAAAGAGTAAAAAAAACTACCATGATTTTTAGAACGAAACGAATTCTAGATCAAAAGCTTTACTACTTTATCCTGTGTGAATCTCAAATAGTAAAAGAAGAGAAAATATAAATGTTACAATAATAAATGTATAAATAGATATGGGCATAAGATTACTTACATGTGTGTGTTAGCAAGGAAAAGCTACAACACTTGAAAGTTGAAAGTTTTTTTCGTTTACTTTTTTTAGCCACAGAAATATCTTTCTTCTCTCTTGTTCTTAGTGGTGTAATGGTAATAGGGAAAAGGGATCAGTAGAAAAAAGTGTAACACAAGAGAGCAATGTATAATGGATAACAGTTTTTTGCGTGCCGGCACAGAATCCTAAATTCCTCATTAACCAACACGTAGTAATACATATAAAATACACACTTTTTTTCTTTATTTTCCGTCTGTTTTATTTCTTCAATTTTACCAACCACCGCCACTAACTTTTGTATGACCATGAGAGCACGCCATCGCCATCGCCGCCACCGTCACATTCACAAGAGCACAAAACAAACCACATAATATATAGAATACTCTTAAACCTTCTTGATTCGTTTAGTAGGATAAAAGCCTGTTTCTTTCTCCTCCTTCCTACCATGAATGCACTTAGTCGCTTTACTACTTGGCTGGAGAAAATGAGATACGCAATGTGAGCAAGAAGAGAAAAAAAGAAGAATATGTAGCGAAAAAAATGTAGACAGCAGTGGCAGAAAAGAAGAGGAACGAGATTTTACAACTTTTATCCGGAAAATGTGACGAATGTTGTAGTTGTAATGGTTGTGGTGGTAGTGGTGCCACTACGGATGTAGTTTTCTTTCACTACTATAGTAAAAGTTCCAGTTCCACCCTAATGCATACATACTCTATATCAGTAGTAGTGGTGGAGGGAGGATGATGCTCTTTAAATGCTACTTTTGCCACATTTTGCTCATTCACTTGTGAAAACGGAGGGAGACAAAGAAAAAGGCACTAAACTTTCTCCTTTCTTTTCATCAAATGATGCAATATTATTGGGAAAAATTCTTCTTGTTCTGTTCTTTTTCACAGTGTGCCACTATACCAATGACTTGTGAGTTCATAAGGGAATAAAAGTAAGTAGCAGTATAGAAAATTGTTGGTGCAATACACTATACAATGGTGAACGGAAAACGGACTGAATTGCGAGAGCCTCCCAGACAATGGATGATGAGATTCGCCGCACCGGTTGCTTTGTTACTTTCTGAACACTTTTTTACACACATGCTTTGTATGTATCATCTGCTGCTGCTGTCACACAACACAGTCACCAGCTACCACATTCTCCATAGAAGAAAAAGTGCGTACGTATTTTATTACAAGTGTTGAACAAGCAGCGGAAACTGTATAAGAAAAGGGATAAAGTCCGCAGAAAAGGATAGAAGAGGAAACATCATGATCATACCCATCCTTCTTAGCATATTTTTCGGATTTGAATGTGACTAGAAAAATAAGTCTTTTGTCTTTTTCCCCTTTTTCTATATTCGTAAAAAACATTTGCAAAACTGGGTGCATAAATAAAAGGGAATAACACCAATTCAAACAACACCACCAGGCAAAGTTTTTTATATAAAAGTAAAGTGCATGTTTTCTCTCTAAGAGAAGAGCCGGGATAACTATAAAACGACAAAAGATGAAACCAAGCCAAAGCCACTGAACTGGGCCGTTTATTTCACATGTTCACAACAATGGGCAAAATGAAAAACACAATGAGAGTTTTTGGTTTTGGTGGATTGGATGTGGATGCGAAGACGACGGTATGGTGCTGTATGTGGATGTGGAACGAAGAGAATAACTTTCTTTAGTTGAATGGGTGTCTTTCTCATTCTTATGACGTGCTCCTTCTGGGTAGTACGATGAGACAAGAGAGATAGAGAGTTGAGAAAAGCAATGTATTTTACATATGTATCTGCGTAGGGACAAAAAAGTGCGCATAAAATTTCACCGTTAAGTAAGTAGGCAGTTTTGTTTTATGACTATTTATACGAGACATATAATGTATAGGTATCTACAATTTTCGCTCCTCGTTTTCTTCGCACTTTCTCTACTACAATTCCTTTTTTTCTAGACAATGACTTTCTATGTCTATATACACATCTATTAATATATATTTTTTTACTATCACACTGTGTGAGTGAGTGCAAGCAAAGTAATATCGTTTTCTCCTCCTTTTCCTTCAAGAATGGGCAAATTCTTGAGAAATATCTCAAGTTTATTTAGATGGGACGGAAAAGAACAAGAAGAAAATGTAAGTCACCAACCAAGCAGAAGTAAACTAACCATTCAGACAAAAAAACCTAATATAATATCACACATCACATTATACGATACACTGTCTTTTTTGGGGTTTACCGAGAAAAGTGTGGTAAGTCATGTACCCTTTTTTCTGTTGATGTCACTGAAGAAAAAAATACTAGAAGCAAAAATTCCAAAAACTCTGCCTTCCAGTTCCAGATCAGAACAATAACACGATCACAACGATGATATGATGATATGAGTACTAGGATGATAGCGTGAAGGAGCAATATGGCAAAATGGCCAAGAAGGAAAGAAGGTTTATATTTGAGTCGAGGTTACGTTTACCACACACTATCGTCTTTCAGCACACGCACTCACACTACCAGTCTAAAAAAGGAACTGAAGTAAGAGGACGATTTGGGAACACTTTTTCTTCTCGCTTTTTACATCACAACGAAACCAAAGTAGAGAGAAAAAAGGAAGATCTCTCCGAAAAAAGTTGTGCTGTAGGTGGTAGGCATAGGCATACGCGCGTACGTTTACGGAATACGACTTGCTCACACACACAATCCCGTAACAAAGCAAAAAGGGATTTTAAGTGATGACGATGATGGTGGTGATACTCAAGAAAGAAGAAAAAATAAGTGCAAGGAGAAGCTTTATAGAAAATAGCAGCCAGAGACCTGAGAATTTTTAGGCATTTTCATGGTGTCGGTGAATGGCAATGTTACATATGGTTTGTTCTGCTGCTTTTGCTGTTTATTGCAATAGTAGAAGCGTTATGCGAGTGTAATAAGGCGACTGAAGGATATGTGTTTGTGCCTGTGCCACCAACCAGCATATCACACAATTTTTATGTCCTTCCCTCTCTCTCTCCGGTTCTGTGATCTTTTACGAGAAGTAGAAAAGTTGTAGTCAACGAGAGCATAATGTAACACGTTTAAAATGTATACTTGGGGATAACTAAAAAGAACGAAAAAAATCAACGATGCAAATGGGATGGAATGAAAGTGAAGTAAGAGATGAGACACATATTGTAACACTCACTACACCACTACATTTGAGCTGATTGCGAGAGTATAATTTTCAGACTCTTCTGATCATGATGTGAATGAAAGGCTTGCATGATAATCTTTTCGAAAATACCGGAAATAGGGTTGAGTAAAAAGCAAGTGGTAAGTTTCAATCCTCCGTGAAACTGAAATGAGTGTTAAAATCGGTATTCGAGAGGAGAGGTGTGTGTTTGTACGACGAATAGCGGAGCTAATAGGTATAGTGGAGCTAAAAAGTTGGCTGTTATAATTGAAAATCGGAGTAATACTCTGTTCATGTACACTAATGAAATTCTTTGTATCCAGATAAACCACTTTATTCACACCATGTGAATAGCATCAATGTTTCATTAGTGTCAATTGGCAGTGCATATGCATTATATCTTCCTGTACAACATTATAACTTGTTTTAGGACAGAGAGAGAGTGAGTGAGATGCTAATACTGTGGAAAAGCAAGTTGTGACATTGCAATGCTAAAAAGTGAGAAAACTTGAAAAAGTCATTATTAAGTGCAATTATACATGTCGTTACTTATACTATACTAAACACTAGTATGTAAAGTCGTATCGCATCGGTTTTAGGTCTTGTCATCATGAGTCATGAGTGATATCGGTAATGAGCCTGTAGTCAGCAGAATTTCCAACAAATAAAGCAACCAATCCAGTTTAACAATTAAAATAGAAAATACGACACAAATCATACATCTCAAATAGTTCAACTGAAAAACTTTTCATAGTACGTTTACTATTGCTTATGATCCTTTTCATTTGCTATTTATAACGAAAGCTTAAAAAGTTGAAGCCGAAGCCTTCGCATTATTTGCACTCAAAAACTTAAAAACATTGCAATTCTTGTATCACATACATATACATAAAAATATGAACTGATGAATGATGAATACATGGTACGGAAGAACGAAAAAGTAAAGTTCCTGGTTGTTCTGAATGAACTTGCACGGGAATTCAATTGAGTCGAGTGTATTAGGTTCGCAGATGAGATGAGCCGAGAACCATTATCACTCTGCTTCCACCAACTCATCTTTTAGTTCAATGTGATATTTTTCAAAATGTATAGTGTTTAAATGTAGTACACATTGTAGAACAAAAAGTAGCAGCCAACAACACGTTACAATTCAAGTTTTGTAGAACATTTTGCTTGTTGCTGTAAAGAGAAAAGGTTCATGTGTGTGCCTTCATGTTAATGAACAGATGAGGACAAAGATATGGAATAATAAGTTTGAATAGATGATGTACCCTTGTTTGCTATATCCGGCATTGTTTGTACCGTATGGATTTTCCTACTCATGGAACGAACGAAATATTATTTTTTAAAGCTTATACCTACGTTCTCTTACAACAAAAGTCACAATACTAAAAAATAGCGAGATTATCTCACAGAAAGCGAAGCATGTGTTCTTGGATATTTTCAGTATTATGTACTCTAATGAACCGTTTGGGGTATATCGATACACATATGTTGATTGTAAAGGATCAAGAGACAAAAACACAGGATGTGTTTTCTACACAATGAAACTTGTAAATATTTACACATTTAGACCCTAGTCTACATACTAACGTGCGCTATCAAAGTCAAATAAAATATGGAAGAATAGTAGAGCACGCTGCAGTGTCTGGTGGACTATGAGAACGAGTTGAGAATATTGTTCCCTCGGTCTTTTTTATCTTCACGTACACACATTCCGATATCGTCGTGTGTACGAGTTTAAAAAATAATAGCACGTGTCGTGTACGGGTAGAGGCAGAGCCAAAGTAGATTTTGTCTCCAGTTGTGCCATTGTTCATTCAATTCATTGTGTCTCTTTATTTTAATCAGAACAATAAGTTTAATTTCATTACCATATCAGGAATACGTATACCTACGCAGTTTGCCCCAAAACGCTGACCATGTTCACATTAACACTGTGAGCTATCTAGCATATCACCATCATCACTCATTATTGCCCTTTCCTTTCATTTAAAATTTTTGGTATAAAAATGTATTTCTAATGGTATAACTTGTTGTGATTATTAATGGATAAAACATATCAGCGAATTCCAGAAGTCATGCTTTCACACGTCGCGTCGTCTCGTTTGCTTGCACGGAATTAGATGAATTGTGCCAACAAATATCAACTGACAATATCGCCACTCTATCAAAGACTGTTTTGTCGTTATTGTATCTTCATTAAGCCGAATTCGTGAAAGGTTAAAAGATTAAAAAGGATTAAGTGGCAACAGAGAACTTCTCTGCTGGAGTCGAGTCATGAGAAATAAATAATTCTAATAAAAGACACTGCAAAGCAAATCCAAAAACATTTTATTGTGTCTTTGTATCAATCTAATTAATCTGCATACAATACAACATTGCAATGCATTTGCAGCATTCGAATTTCATCACATTCGACTACGGTACGGTAAACCCTTTAGCAAGTGTGCATATTTACATGCAAGATTAACAGTAAAAAGCTAGTAGAGAGAAAATTTTAACGAATCCTGACAGCTGTGAATGAAAAATTAAGATAAAGCAGTAGATTTACGATAGTTACTCTTTTATGCTAGTAAGTCATTAAGTTGTTTTTAAATTACTCTGCAGATATTGTTTTCTAGCTGCTTCAAAGCAAAATGTGTGGTAATGAAGCAAACTATAAAAAATGACGGGCTTAACTGCGTGCCCGGGTGATTTCACTGCATTGTAGAAGAATTCAAATTCATGCTACTTGCATATTTCTGATTCCAAGCATATTCGCTGTGTATAAAACATATAACAAGCCAATAATAAATATACAATCACAGACAATTCATTGACAAAAAAACTAAATGGGATAAAAAAGAGAGAAACACTTCATTCTTCGGCGCCGGGACTCTGTGGAAGCTAAATATCATATTGAATGATCAGCCTTTATGTTCTCCCATTCAAGCACGAATCTTTAGTCAACGTTTGCAACTTTTGCCGTTTACAAGTTCATCTCTCTACTCTGTATGCAACTTATTACAAATAAATAAACAAGAGAAAAACTGTCTCTTGACTTGAATAAATACTAAAACGCATATTGTTTTCTTGCTGTAAACCCTGAAGGTTGATATTTTGGTAAGTTGCACACAGCTCAATTTCCTATTTTAGACAACATGGGACACGCGTGTGGTACAGAAAACAAACAACAAGGGAAAAATAATATTATTACTGAACTACAGCTTTTAGAAACACATTCTAGTAAATCTAGATTTTCTTCCAAGAAAACAAAAACCATTGCGTAATAATAGCATTACAGTTTGAGGAAGATACTCGTGCTCTACAAAAGCCAATAATACTGCTACTGACTGACTAGTAAAGTCCTCCATATATTTGGTTACCCTCTTAAATTGAACGAAAGCATATTATCTTTTGTTTGATAAATCTTACGTGAAAAAGCTGTTTTCTATTTTCTCAAGTCAATGAGCAACCTGATTGACATGAAACGACAAAACAACCAAGGTAGATTTTTTTTATCCTGGTGATGATGATGACGATGTCATCATGTGCACGTGTAGCATATTTTTTCTAATGCCCCTAAGCAAGCAAAAAGGCAAATAAGCTGTAGACAAACACTGAAATCTCTAAAACAACTTATTGCTTCCATATAACGAAACGCATCTAAAATTGAAATTTTAACTGCTTGCTTGACTCTTAATATTTCATTTTCTATTCTGCAGCATTTTCCAACGTTTCCATCGAACAACAAAAAACAAGTGGAAAAGCTGTTAACATTATGGAAAAACGATGTATAACGAGGAGAAGAAAGCAATTTTGTGCGTTTTTATGTATCGTAGCACACAGTACACAAACACACATCATTTCATCAATGACATGATGTCATCCTATAAATTTTTCTTGGAAGATTTTGGAAAAGGAGAGCGTAAACAATCAATAACTCATTGTTTATGTCAGTGAAGAATTTTTTTATCGGACTATTCTCTCTCTTGTCTCCTTATTGAAGCAGTAGTTTTCATCTCATAAAGATAAATTGCTACTAGTCTAAAAGACAAAACAATACTTGTAGGAAGAATTGAGCGGGGATAATATGCCTACATAACAAAAACACACACATCTTTTGCCCGTGTGCTCTGCAACGGTGAGATGATGATGATGAGGGTATTCCACCTTGAACAAAATCCAATTTCATATGTCACCCTCGTTATGCTTCAAGGTAAGTATAAAATGTTCCCTTTAGACGAGACGATGAGCGACATGACTTGGCATGGCATGTGCCACGACATTATTATTGTCATTGTAGTTATCCTTTGGCTGGAACGCAGACGAAAAAGAGGAAGGAAGTTACAGTGAAGAGAACAGAGTTAAACCTTTTGAAAGCTTGGTGAGAGAATAAAGACTCAACTTCATCCCTTGTGAGTTGTGTGTGTGTGTGTAGAAGTCTGAATGAAATGATGGGATCTGCTGATATGTACCTTGGCCCTTTTTCCTCTCTATATCTTTTCACCAAATGCCATATGCAATGCAGTCAGAAAGACACACTACCAAAAGTCAAAGCACATCAGATCAGACATCACTATTAACCACACCACCACTGTCAACCGCCGTGTTGTGAGAGGACTGGCCCGGCCGGCTACTTTTACTTTTACGCTATAAATGTTACGCACTACTGTTTATTGAACATGGTTGTCGTAACTCGTTGTGTAACGATAATGGATTTGCACATTCAAGAGAAATGAGTCTTGTTAAAAAACCCTTATCTTTATACCAGTGCACATTTCTATTTCCCTTTCCTGTTTTTACCCATTCACCATCGGGTCTGTGTCTACAAAGCCGGTATTCGTTACGAGCATGTGCAATATGCACTGAATAACAGAATAATGTGACAGTATACAACAGTCAACATTTCATACCCTGATGATGAGATGAAAATGACCGTCATTAACCTAGCTTCCGCCTTCCACTTAGCTACCAGCAGAAGCAGCAGCATCCTTTGTGACCTTTCCTTCTTCCTTTCAAAATGAAAATTGATCCCTTTCAAAACATTCCCCCTACTCCCAGGTTTCATTCAAGGGAGCTATCGCAGGTTTCCGTTTTAAAATATTCATGTTAAATTTTTTGAGCTACTTAAAAATGAACATTCATCTTTTTAGTAAATCTGCTTTCAAACACGATTTAGGAAAAATTATGAAATAAAGTGTAAACAATAAGCCCACCAAGTTGTTTTTCATTTTCAAGGAAATCAAAGTCAAAACTCTCAAAAAAGTATCCTTAAAACGCGTAAACTATATACTACGCATACACAAGATATATGATCATGATGGAACATTTATTCTCAAATATGGGATTCTGCAACTTTCAACTGAGGTGTTAAAAATGCGTGCAAGCGTTGTAGAAAAAAAGCTGCTACTGCTGGTGGTAGGCACACTGCTGGTGATTGGTGATATTGACGATTATAATCATGATCATGTTAGCGTGGAAAACATAATGTATATTGTGTGTCGTAACTTCTTGTGCTAAAGCACAAGATGAGAACCAAATGTTGGAGACATGAAAAATGTCTTCTTATCTCAGTAATCGTGCAAAACAAGCCACCATACTCGTGAAACTCTAGTTTCTTGGAATTGGACTCCCCAGCTGCTAGTTTTCTTCTTGTTACAATTGAAACGCATTTTTCTACACTGTAACAGGACAACGACAACAGCATGCATGGTGGCATTGATGATGGTGATGATATGTGGTAAGATTTGAAGAAAAAAACCTTAACGATGATGATACTGATAATGAAACTGCTTCTGTTCCATTTTCTGTTAATAAAATGACACGATAAGATAGGAGCATAGAGTATATCAGCGTTTCTGGAAGACAAGCAAAATATGTGAGTGTGACATTCATTGAGTGTCTAAACTAGTTATATATGTACCTGTTATATGCATTCTGGTTATTAGACCCTACGATGCGATACCATGCTAAAAATAAGGTTATTCCAGAAAAATAACGGAATGCTTTCCACATTTAGGATGATGGATGGATACATCTAAATGAATTTTTAAACATTTTTGTGTGATACGATTACTTGTAATGCGACTTACTGCTTTTGCACCAGGTCTACAAAAAGTCCTGAGACCGTGTCAGCGTACAAGATTAAAGTCTGCCAAGTTAACAGCTCAAGTTTTTACTTCCAGGAAAATCGCAGGCTTAAATTTTTAGAAAAAGCAACAGCTCCTATTCCTTTACATCTAGTTGATAAGATACCTATCAATACATGTAAGCCAATATTCTTCCCTTTCTACTATAAGGCATGGTCCTGGAGCCTGGAGCACTTCCGTAGTTTTTCCTACTTTTATGCACACATATATTTCAGACATGGTAAGTTGTGAAAAAGTTTAAGAAATACTTGCCCTCATTTTCTTGGAGCCATAAAGTTGAAAATGATGAACAAACCAAGTGACTGAGATTCAAAGCTCGTCAAACTAAAATCGACCATGGTATAAGTCACCATTTCAAACTATATCTTCAGAAATCTTTCAAAGCTTTTCTCCTTGCACTTTGTGTACGAAAACATTTTATGTGATCATGTTTCAATTGAACTTAAGCTGTCACATATTTTCCATGTCATCGTACTTTTATAACTTTCATCTTTCTATCAGCCCACATCAAACTGATTCTTTTACGTAACAACGTACGTCACAATGAAATATGTATATGAGGCTACCTTTCTAAGCGAAATTTGTATTGCACCCAAAAAATCAGAGTCACCCTTAATCTGACAATATCATTTTTGCACTTTATCGCCTATCATCATATCATGTGGATTTCATACTGTACAGGAAAAGGAATCCTGCCCTGTCACCATGTTCCCTGTTCTTCTTGTAAGTTTACATGAAAATATCAACATTTTCTCCGGTTGAAAGCCCCCATGTTGGCAATCAACAAGAGCAGTAGTCTGTATGTTCACGTTATGTTGTATACGAAAATAGCAAAAAAGGTCTAACAAAGTTGCTTCCAATTTATCTTCTCGTACTTGATGATGACAGAGGAAAAAGGCAAATAGTCAGAAAGTTTCCAAAAGATTTTTTTCGTGAGCGAAGCAAATGTAAAATACATTTGTGTACACATAGCTTGTATCGGCGGCACCGGCATGGCAGGCTAAAAAAACGATGAAGGCATTCTAATGTTTACTGTTATGATTCTGTGTATGTGCAATGTGACTGATAATATCATCATATTTTCTTTTTGCTTTTACGCGTCGTGTCCAATTTGAAAAAATATTTTTGACAGCACATTCCTTCAGTGCATTTTGCATCCTCTATAATATATAGGATTGCATGGGAGTATATCTACTCAAAAATGCACGAATTCTTTATTTATAATTCACTTTGACTGGATTTCAGTTCAAGAAAAAATTGAAATAAACGCTACATAGCAGATGGATTCTCAATTTCTGCTTTTCTCTTTAAAAACAAAATATATACACTTCACACTGAGGATGCGAGTACGGCATGCTAAATTAAGAAAGACAATAATAACACTCTCTCTGGTTTAAGAAAAGGAATACATAGGGGAAACCAAAAGTAATGAGCCGACTAAATGTTCGGATATATCAGCCGTATGTCGATGAAAAAATCAG
>JAQFXM010001376.1:0-32999 GCA_034693345.1 Entomobrya multifasciata
CCTTTACACATCTCACAGGTGATGTATCATTTTGTAGTCTCCTCATTCCCAATATACCAACCACATTTCATCCATCCTCCATCCGATATATGACTGAATAATCACGAATAAAAGCGCTTTGTAGAAGGGTAAAAGACTTTGATTTTGCCGAGAGAATTAGAGCTTGAAACAAACCAATAATCATAATTTCACAGTTTTTCTGATGAATGTGTTTCTGCTTGTTTCTGTTGCGGTTTCTTTTGGTTTGATTAGTACAAAAGCAGAAGAAGAGGGATGAAGTGGGTGGGTAACCAGACCACATAAAGATCAAAAACGATGAAAAAGCAACCCGACCAAATCACACAAGTGTAGATATACGCTCTGAATTTGTACCTGTTTTTTTTGTTCATTCATTTTTGTGTACAAGCGCAGATAGCTAAGTTCTTGAGATTTGAGAGCAGACCATAATTGCAGAAAAAGTTCTAAGCTAGCATCACAAAGATTAAGAAAATCTTTTCGCATAATTTTTGATTTGACATAAAAAGAAAGACACTTCATTTTATAAAAAGTAACAATTGCTGAGTCAAGGCATATATACTATAGGCATATAGGCTTATAGACTTATTATCATCAATATAGAAGCACTCTACCATCTTTGAATGAAGTATTTTTTCATAGGTTGGAAATTATTTTGTATAGCGTTTAATACCTTAACTTAAATCAGTATTGCATTGTTTCCCCACAACTTGATATTTTCGAATTATGCTATTAGAATACCATCCTATTGTAGTCCTTTTATTTTTTTCTATGCAGTTTGAAACATCATACTTTAATATACTTGGAATAACTTGCTACGTTTTTTACTAACTTTCATCTCAACTTTCACTAGTGCACCAGATTGCGACACGGACAATGAGCAGACATAAAAAGCTTTTGTACGCCCCCGCACGGGAATATTGTAGCCGGCGGGTGGTGACATTCAGTAGAAGTCTACTCAATGAGCTTTTCGGAAAATCGAAACTAACTGACCTACATTTTTGGTTTACAGTGTGTTAACGCTATAAAACAACAGAATTACTTACTTTGCATTAAATAAGAGATAAATCTCGATATTCCCCTGTTGGTTGTCTGAAAAAAGGTAAGGTGATCAAAATTCAGAAGTCAATCTTCCTTTTACATCCACAATATATTGCTTGATTTTTATGACAACTTATGGCTTCACATTTTTTTCATAAATCAAAGGCGCATATCATTTCAAAATTCAACTGACAAGTGATGTAGAATTTTCATATGAAAGACTATTCGACTGTCACGTACCATTCTAATTGACTATAAAATATCCAATTTAAGGAAGTTTTGTGATAACTTTACTCTAACTTCAATCAGAAAGTTACTTACGCAATAACACTTTTTGTATTTACGAAAGTCTATTATTATACAACCCTATTTTAATGGCTCTTCATGTTGTGGTGATGATGATGAAGGTCTTATGAAACCAAAATATTTTATTACATCTAAAAGTCAAAGCACAAGTTTTGTGGCGTGGCAAGTGGCACACAACATTCCATATAACTCATGAAATTACTATGTATTTTGATACAGGTTTTCGGGTTCTTGTTTTTGTTTCAAATGCAAAACTTTATTATTCCCCAGAAGTACTTCAAAGTTAAGTAGTTTCACGGTAGTGGTTGTAAAGTAGAACCTTAAGTTTAGCATTTGATTATGCCTACATTTCTAACTAAACACATTTTTTTTATTACACAGTCGACTGATAAACATGAAAAGTAACACACTACAATTTATAATGTATGAGATTTTTATGTATCTATATGTTATCTAAATAGTATTCGATTTCCACGAAAAATTATTCACCAGAACCAAGACCCCTGCCATGGACGCTTTTCGATCACCCTCAACCTTCTCCTCCTTCTCCTTCGTCGTCTTCTTCTGGCCTCCGACACGGTCTCCTCTACTTCTACTCCATCATCTGCATCTGCAACAACACTTTCATCTTCCGTAAGCGGTGGTGGCTCCTCTACAGGTTCTGGCTTTACTTCAGGTTTACTCTTTTTGAACAATGTTTTAGTTCTCCTTCTTCTTAAGTTTTTCTTTTTCTCAGGAGGTTTGAGGAGCATTTGATTTTGATTTTCAACTGGTGGTGGGGGGTTATCTTCTGGTTCTGTTTCAGATACATCTGTTTCCGGCTCTACCACTACCGTTACAACTATAACAAATAAAACTATTAACTGACTAAACAAATACAGAAATCCAAATGACTTATTCAGAAATCCAAATTCCAAAAATTATTTTTCCAACTGTAAGTGTACCTGGTTGTGGTTCTGGTTTCTTCGGTACAACTTTCGGTGGAGGAACATACCGACCCTTTTTGTTTTTACTTTTGCTTGCCACTAAATTGGCTTTCGCATCCTGTTTTTGTACCTTTTGCTGAGCCTGTTTTGGTTTATTCCCATGAAGAAGTTCCTTTTCCCTCTGTTTTCTCTCTTCTGCCGTTATATATTCATCTTCTCCACCCTCATGCCCTTCAGTCACCAATCCTTGAGCTTCCTTCATCCATTTCCCCACAAATCCACTTTTTGCTTTAGCCATAAAACTATTAAAGTTGCTCCGTTGTTTAATCATTAGTATCTCATCTTCTGTTGGTGGAGGTACTTTTGACCATTGGGAACCCTTGCCTTCTTTGGAACTCATAGATTTTCTCCCCGCACTAAAATCCAGCTCGCTACCCGCATCATCATGAAACATTTCCTTATGCCTTTCCATCTTCTTTTTCTCTCGAATGAGCGTATTGATATTCTTTATCAAAACCAATGCAGCTACTGCTTCAATTATAATACATATGAGATGCATTAAGGTAGCAACAAATCCATAATTTCCCATCCAAGCCCTTAGGTTCAAGCATAGATTTTCCAGCTTGTAAATACACCCTTCAGGAACAATTCTTTCTTGAAATTTTATTGCCTCCTCTTTGCTTGCCAATGGATGCGCCCAGTTATGAACACCGTGACTGCAGTAAATATTGCGAATCCACCAAGAACGGCAACAAGAAAATGGAATCACCATTTCAACATCGTCAAGCTGAGGAGTAGACTGGTGCCAGTCGGAAGCTGGATAAGCAGCAGCCAAATAATCGGTCCATCCATCGACCCCACAGCATCCTAGTCCTATTTGCAGAGCATCTACTTCTTGATTAATCAACTTTTCTTTATCAGTTTCATCCTCAGGTGTGTTGACTATAGTTCCATACCACCTTACAAAATTTTCCATTACAACACGGATTGCTCTGATGTCCCTCAGCTCACACGTTGAAGTGAAAGCTACTACAGCAGAAATGATAAATTCCCCCATAATTATCAATCCATCCACAGCAATATGTTGAATCATGATGGCCTTATAACCCTGAAGACAAGCATTGATTCCCACAATCACATTGATTAAATTTACTAGCTCAATGCAAATGAGGACCAGTCCAAAGTAGTGGACATCGGTTAACTTTGTTCTCAAAATTGGGAAGCTGTTGGGACTTTTCCAATTGTAGCCATTCGACTCTTCAGTGAAGAAACGACTGGTTTCAGGATCCGTAAATGTTTTGCAAGGCCTATAGTAGAACCCACCAGGGACCTCTGGTTTAATCTTGCCAGCGTAAGAATTGTCATTGGTTAATTTAATTGTGCCGGCATCATCACTCGTTAAATTGCAAACTGGAACTGAAAACATTCCAATGCTAGCTTTCCAGGTGAGAGTGGAGGCTCCAATAAGGCAAAAATACGTGGACACGCCAAGGCCGATAAGGTTGAAGACTATAAAAGCAAAATCTGGTACATACCATGAGAACTTTTCTTTCTTGAATGACTTGTCATGTTGGTGCATTAGGTGCTGCGCCGTGGGCCTGTAGATAAGCCTGTTGATGTCAATGTAAGGATGGCCCTCATTATCAATCGTAACAAGCTCATGAAAGGACGCATTGGATGCTTCCGTTAGCTGAGAGGCGAGTGAAGTTGCGACGCTGAGCCGATTCTTTCTGGAAGGATCATGAGGTTTCGCCGCAGATTTTTCAGATAATTGAAGGTGCTTCTCAAGTTTGTCGTCTTTTGTCATGATGTATACTGTCGCACACTGACTTATATTTTGTGAAAAGTAATCAGCAAGGGAAAGTAATTATCCATAATGAATCGTGTGGCGTATCAAAAAACAATTTTTCGGGATTCTCTATAATCCCACAAATGAGAACATTAAACCTAATTATGAAGAAACGGGAGCTTTTCTTGTAAAAAATTACAAAACACGCTGTCACGGTGAAATACTGGAACACAACGCTGCAACACTCTGGTACATAAAGCATACTTAGAAAACTGGTGTAAATGTTGGCCTGTCTGCCATTAGTAGTTTCGGGAAAATGATGAACATAATATTCCTTTGAACTCATTCAACATACGCAATTTTTACCGAGAACGGCTAATTAGGTGACGGTGAATTTAGTCTTTGAAGTCACCAAAGTGCCCATTTCATATCTAATTTACATTATATGAAAGCCAAAATTCATTCGTAGAAAAAAATTGTATTATTTATCAGTCGCACGAGGCGAGACTTTCTTTCACACAAATAGGTAGGTATAAAGTGATACTTGATGCCGTTATGCAAAGATGTTCCGGCACAAAATTGAAAGCTGTCTTGATATATAAGTTTTCATTAAAGATGCTGTCTATTATTATAATTATTAATGCTAACGAAGGTAGTCTTGAATTTCTTAAGGTGTTATTTTCTCCTAAGTGTACAAGTAGGGTATTATACATATCTACGTGAGGACAGTGAATAGCAGATTTGTCAATCAAATAATAACCATTTCCCTAAAAAATCCAAATGGGAATATATTCTGTTTCTTTTGTCCTAATTTAATTCATTTTCATAAATTCTGAACGGCCGACCTCATTATATCTTTTAGTAGATCTTCTTGAAGGCGATACCTTTTCAAATGGTTAAATAAATCTAATTTTTGCTGTCAATTATTTTACAACAGTAAAAGGATAGGTTTAATGAGACAGCGTAATGTGAAATGAGACTGGCAGGCAAGGACAGGCATTAATTTTTTAGAGAAGACTTGAAGCAATGCACGTCTTTTCTGGAAAGTCCTACTAACTTGTGAGCTTGAGATGCAAAATGTAAAAAATAATCCATTTGATTTTTACATTTTCCAGAAATTCCCATTGGATTCAGATTCCTTCGCTTGTCATTCCAGAGTCAGAGTCAGTGTTGAGCATAATCGGTTTGTCAGGGTCGCATTCATGAACATTTTGTGGTCAACATGATTAAAGTTCCTTATTGCAATTCATATCATGATCGTAATATTGTTCTGTTCTGAAAGTCCCTCAAATGGAAAGACAATCACAAACAATGGAATTTATTAAGTGCTTGACGTGACGTGGCGGTAAAATGATGTATTGGTTTTAAAAAAACATACTGTACTACAGTAGTACAATATGAAGTGTTTGATGATCAAGAAGGAAATATATATGTATAGTGAAGCATCTGGATTCTTGAACTGCTTGCTAGACATTTTGTTTTATGAATTCATACTTTCCGGTTCCCTTGTTTCTTTCTCCAACAATGCATCATCGTCATCATACCTACTTATCATCATCCATCCATAATGTATAATAGAGTAATACCCGTAAAAACAATATTTTCTTTATGTGTGCAGAATGCCATATCACACACAAAAAAGCATTTCGTTTTTGCTACTCACTCAAGAACGACACTTTCATTTGCTGGAACGACCAACGACCCCCTAAAATTCTCAAAGTCTTAGCGTTTCACTGTTTCTTTGTAGCAATATTTCCCATTAACCATATTTTTGTTGTATATTTTCTCCAGCTTAACTATAGACACACAAAAAGCTAGTGTACAATGTACAATATATCATCATCAAGACGCGAAAGACTTGGAAAGAAGACAAAGTGAAGAACTTAAGAAACGAAGAAAATGGAAAGCCAAAAGGGACTTTCTCTCACTCTTCAACATTCAATGACGTCAATAACGGGATGAAACGTGATAACTGTAGCAGCAGTTTCCTTCAAGTGATGTGGTTGAAAGTATATCAGTTATTGTAAAAAAAAATCGCTTCTACACAGTTGTACGTGTGTGTACATAAATGTTATAAGTACTTTTATGTGTAATATAATATGTTTTTTAGGATTTTGATGGAGAAAATTTGTGTTTACCATATTTACGGCTATTATAATATGTAATGTAATGAAATGCGTACTTAATGCCTTTGTTATTACGAAAAATGGTAAAAGAGAATAAGAAGAGAACTACAAAAGTATTATATTAATAAGCATAATGGGAGAAGAACAATAATAGAGATTTTCCTTGTTGGTTTGGTTGAGAGTGAAATTAAAGTAGTGCGTTTCCAGTGTTTTTAGCATACTTCCTTTCGTTCTCACTGACTCACATGAAAATCACAAAATAGCTTTTAGAATAATATTAACTTTGCTTGAAGGGGAAAGTGTGTGTTGTATATTGTGTGAATGTGCATTGTATTAGGTTTGCTTGAGAGGAATAGTAAACACTGTATAAAATTATGTAATTCCTTTAAATGCTGCTATAAGCCCTCTGAGAGAAGACCTACTGCTGCCACTCTATGCCATAACGACTTCGTTTTTAGTGGTGGGGACCAAAATATTTATGTCGTTATTACTGTCAAGGGCATATAGGTATATAATGCATAGCCCATACTCTAAAAAGTAGGGTTTTTGCTCCTCCATTCGTCTGAATCGAAAAAGCTCAAGATACACAAAAAGTCAAGTTATACTCCAAACCGTTTCTTCATGCATCCACTGCGCTGCCGAGTGACTGAAAGAACGGTTCCCTTACCATGTTTGAATGAATGCATCTTTTATTTGATCAAACTCCGGTTTACTTTTACTTTTTTTTCTTTTGCTGATCCTGATGATAAATGTTCTTTGTTGACATGATGCATGAAAGCTTAAGAAATAGAAATGCATAATAAATATGTAATATACCAATTTATAGGTTGATTTTCGTATACATTTTTCATTTATATTATTAGATTTTTTTTTGCTTTTTCGTCAGTATACATTCATACACAGTAAGTAAAAGTCACAAATGACATTAAACAGAGAGTAAGTTATCTAAATGTTATTACATTTTTACGTTTTATTTTGTTATGTGTATAAGTTTTACATAACGAGTTTTACATAATGTTTATGTGTTTATTTATTTATATCTATTTTATGTAATGTGTGTTTATATTAAAAGTGAAGTATACAGTAAAATTGTATGTGATGCCAATAAAATTTAAGTGATCAAAAGAAAGAGATAATAGATAAGACGAAAACAGAGTAGCGATTGTGTGTACATACATTATATAGTAAATTCTAATATTGTATTGTAGTGAAATAAAAGAGAGAGAGAGAGAAAGTTTTAAAATGCTTGGATCCGATGGTTCTCTCTGTCGCAAACAAGAATATTTCCGTTTGGTGTAACGGCAACTCCTTCCATCCCTTTGAATTCTCCGTCACCACTTCCCCAAGCACCAAATGAATGAAGGTAAGTACCATCAGGATTAAAGATTTGGATACGGTTGTTCCCAGAATCGCCTGTAACAAAACAAGAAAAAGAAACATTAAGTGAGTAAAAGCGAACGCTGTTTTTTCATTACAGAGTAAACAAGATTAACACAGATCTCAGAAACTGAACATAAGGGCTTCATTTTGTAAAGATTAGACACACGTCATGTGAGTAGGTATGATGTATGACGATGGTGAAAAAAAAACAGAAAAAGGGCAGACATTATGACAATGACAAGTACTATTAAAGACAGCTCTTCATGTGTCACTTATACATATAAGCTATACACAGATACGATGACTTATGACACTACAAGTAGACATTTCGAAAACTTTCCTTTTTTTTATGAAATACCATAAAAATTTCAACTTAGCTTCAACATTTCTTAGTATATTTGAAGTATGAAATTGTAAGAAAACACATATGCGCATACTTACATGTATTTTCTCACAGACTTTATTTGCCCTGAAACATTTTCTATTTCTGAATTTATGATTTTGATCTACAGAAAGCCGGATCTACTGAATAAATAAAATGTCTGGTAATAAAATGGCAAAGGTAACATATTTACGGTGATGCTCAAAGTAATGTTGAAATATTTATGAAGTAGCCAAAAAAACGTCAAACGTGTCAATGTTAGCATTAGCATGTTTTTTACAGAAATCGTAAAATATCATCTCACAAAAGAGCTTCGAAAGGTGCATGTTTGAACTTTTCAGTACTTTTATTCTGATCCTTCTGTGGGGAAAGTTGCAATAGATTGTAATTTGTTTGAAAGAAAGATCCCACCTTTTCACATTATTTCCTTCCCTACTCTTTTAGTACTATGTACTATTTACTTAGTTGTCTTATAAAATTAATCTCTTATCTTTTGCTTTCTATTTGGGTTCTGTTTTTGACATTGACTGACTTTTAAAATACCTGGAATTGTAAAGAAAGAGGAAACTCAAATGAGACAAGAGTTGAGAGAGTTGCGAAGATGGTGGTTACAAAATAATATTCATGAAATTATAAAGCTTTTATTTCACAAGACAGACAAGGCATCTTGTTGCATACCCTATTTATTTTATGTTTGTAAATTGCATTATATTTCACAGAGTATAGAATCTATTTTCTTGTAACCCATTAAATTTTTAATCTTTAAAAAGAAATGGAGAGAGTAGAAAGCAAGTATGCTTCATGTTGTTCTTCTTCATCTTTTTTATACTTATTTTCGTACTACCAACTACACACGTCATAGAAAAACAGAGTGCCATTACCCTAATAAGCCCTAACCTTATACAACTTTCTTTTCCAAGTAAAAAAGAAGAGTGTAGTGATGATAGCAGTGCACTGCAGTGCTGTTGCTCCTCCCTTGTCCTTCATGTCGACAACTTAATTTTCAACTGTCAGCAGTTACACCACTTTGTAATAATATCGTTATTATCAAAACAAGCTAGGCAGGCAGACAAGGATTCTCTGAAATCTGAACTGATGCGATCAACGAATATCTCTTTTTGCAGTTGTTTATAAGTATATATATATATCCATAAGCACTTGTATTTACTAAATATCTACACGGTTTGTATCTGCTCAACAGTTACAATAGAAATTGAAAAGTTAGTTGAGATCCCCCAGAGATATATTCAACGTGAAAGCTAAATATACTGGCTTTACTGGCTGCATACTACGCAAAACTCTCAACTGCTTCTCTTCCCATCACGACGTCAATGCGCCAGAGAGAAAAAAGTTAAGTACTACATGCCTTAATTAATTCATATCTATAATATGAACCTATTTATATACATACATTCTTTATTATTTCGTTTGTACTCAGTTCAGAATTCAGCGAAAGGAGAGAAAATGACAAGAGCTTGAAAAGAGTTGCCATACTTAGACACATGACAGTGCAGAGAAAAAGTACAGACGGTCTAAATGTACTCTAGAGATTTCATGTAACAAAAACTTTTTGATATAATTTTTATATTAATATTATTTGTCAACATCATCTTTTACTTACCTACAAAAATATATCCCTCTTCATTTACGGCCACGCCCCTGCAAGAAAGAAAAAGTGTGAAATTAATTTAGTTATTTTGCTTGGTTTAGTCTTTGTACGCCACTTCAGCAAACTTTTTTTTATAACGGTCACATTTAAAAACAATTTTCGTTCACTTATATAATGCATATTAAATATACTTGTACTTTAAAGTGTAATAGAAAAGTATCATAAGTATAACATAAAATTTCGAACAGAACAGAGAAAAAAACACGAAGAAAAAAAAGTAACCCGTAAATCCAATCCAGGCACTAGAACAATTAGGCATACTGACTGAACAAAAATCCAAATGCCAAATTGATTTGATCGATTGTATTGTTTTCGAAATAGCATGATCATTAATTATTCAGTAGCTTATAATTTGTTTTGTTATTTTTTAACAGTCAACAATTTGTGATATTAATGGACACTGAGTATTTCAAGAAAAGAAGTTAAACTAACTACATTTATTACATGATGACACATTAAAGTTAGTACTCTTAAGATGTAAAATTAATTGTCTGACATAAATACAGATTATTTAGATTACATTTTAAAAGTAAATTACTAAATTATTAAAAAGTTACGTTACAGCTATTAAATATATATTATTGGGGTTAATAGCACATTGAAGTACTTTTTTGAGATTGTAACGAAAATCATTTTCTAAATGTCAGACAATTTTACACAAAATTATTCAATGGGGATCAAGAACGTTTGGCAGTTTTCATCGGTTTTTTTTCTTTCATTCACGAGAATTCGTACATAATTAATTGGGGCATGAAAACATAATATGTGCATATCTTAAATTCATGTCAAATGATGATGATAGCAATATATAAAAATGAAATATAAAACGGAAAGTGTATGTGTTCTATATTTACTTACTTGATAACGTTGAACTTAATAAGGACCAAATGTTAAAATGGCCATCATCATCACCACCACCACCATCTTTATCATTGGTTTGCATAAAAGCACCGCTTCTCTGCTTTCAGATTCACGCAACGAAAAGTTGAGTGAATCAGAGAGCAAAATGCGTGCTTGACTCTTTTGACAAATAAATTGTGCGTGCGTGCGTGAAAAAAAGTGTAAATAAAGTTTGTGCTTTCAAAAATAATAGGTTAGCACATAAATAGACACAAATAACTGTTTCTTTGCCCAAATTAGATATTTTTCCGTCAGATTTCAAGAGATTTAGTCACAAACAAGTTGACTTTTTTTAAATCTCTGCATACAAAAATATTATGATAAAAAATATTTCATCATCAAACGCTCTTTCCGCCCAATATAATAATTTCATGTGAGACTGTCCGCCGCCAGGCTGGCCACGACACACAAATCTCTCCGCCCAATTAAAAGCCTTATATACGAATTCTAGAGATGATGGGTCAAAAAAACTTTCAGAAAACTACCTTGGAAGTTTAAACTGTCCATCTTCGGTTCCTTCAGTTCCAAACGTAGACAAAACTTTCCCATTCACATCAAAGATTTGTATTCTGTGGTTATTGGTATCAGAAACGACTACTTTGTTAGTCGACGTGACGGCAATGTAATGAGGATGCTCTAATTCGCCGATTTTAGAACCCATTGTACCAAATTTCCCTACAAACGTGCCGTCACTCTGGAAGACTTGGATACGATGATTCTCTTTGTCACACACATAAATAAAGCCCAACGCGTCAGTGCACACGCCCCAAGGATAATTGAATCTTCCATCGCTGGAGCCTTGGCTTCCAAAAGCACGCAAAAATCTACCACTCGGGTCAAACACTTGAATACGATGGTTGTATCTGTCAGAGATTATAAATTGACCGATTCTGTTCACTGCCACACCCGCCAAGCAATCAAACTCTCCCTCCCCGTTCCCATACTGTCCAAACTCTTTAACAAAACTGCCATGCTGATCGAAAACTTGGATGCGATGATTTGAAGAGTCTGCCACAACAATTGAGCCGTCTGGTCCAGAAGCAATGCCACGTGGCCAGGTGAAAAATCCAGGATCTGAGCCACGACTTCCAAACTTGAACTGCAGTCTTTTCTTGTGTTTATACGGATTCGTTGAAAAGTGAAATCTGGGAGTGTCTCCAACTGGACTACTTAATGTTTGAGCAGCGGGCTGCTTATCTTTCCCATATTTATTCTTCAAGTAGCGAGCCCATGAACTAAGGCTGGTGCTATCCTCCGCTGAGGGAGTTTTGTAGTCAGGCTCCCCATTACCCAATACAGAGGACTTTCGCCGTTGATACTTGTAACTGATTTTGGGGCTCTCGGGTTCATTATCATCATCATCCATATCTCGACTGTAGTCAATTCCAGCAAGCACATCGTGAGAGCTTTTGCTTCTGTTAATTCTCGCACGTCGATCCCTCAAGTTTGCAAGTCTACTACCCTTTGTACTCTCCCCAGCGTCCTGACCATTGCTGGCGTTGCTGTTCCTGTCTATAAAGAAAAAAAACCAAAAAGACCATTTTTTGACGGATGATACCTACAAGAGGAACTTACTTTTGCTCAGGTAACTCCGCCTTGTCATAGGCGTCGAAGAGGATGTTGGTGTAGTTGTAGACGAACCATATCTGGAGGATGGGGATGGATGATCATCTGCGTCAAAGGTGTGTCGAGAGCGGTTCAAATATTTGCTAGCAAGACCAGAAGAGAACCTGGAAGATGCGGAGTCATCTGCGGGTGGTGAGTACAGGGCTGTTCCAGTTCTACTCCGACTCAGGCCAGTGGATGGGGTGTAGTCTGCGGCTGAATAAGATGATGGGTATCTGGAAAAGTTTTGCAACAAGGAAAAAAATAAGTTACCTGTTATACTATTTTTACTGATTTTTTATTTGATTTTTTTATAAACCTCGAGCTGCCTAATCCAGATGTACTTGAGGTACTTGACGTTCCATAACGTCTTGTGGATGGTGGTTCAGGATCAGGATCTCTTACAGGTGATGAAATTCGACTTCTACTACTTCTGTAAGCACTGAGAGCTGAACTTGGTGTGGATTGAGTGGGCGAGTGTGGTTCTTCATTGGCTGCTCTTCTCCTTGCGCTATACAAAGAGCCTGCTGTAGAAGATCCACTAGTACTATTAGCATTACTGGATGATGACGGTGGGGTGTCCCTTGCATTCGCACTTCTGGCAAGAAGTGGACCAATATCTGTTTTCTCCATCCTTGACTTTGGCTCTGGCACTGTTGTCTTCTTTGTTGGTGGAGTTGGTGGTGGGCTATCAGATTCCTCTTCGCTTTCCTCTTCACTGCTTTCACTTTCTTCACTCTCGTCTTCATCCTCATCTTCCTCTTTTGCGGGTTCCGCCGGTTTCTCTGGTGGTTTTGCTGTATAGCGACTTTGATACGGACGGGACCTGTTGGTCGAGCTGGTTCCTGTTGTAGAACTGGCCACAGAGCTTGTGCTGTCCTTCCGAGCTGGTACACTCGTTGATCCAGATCCACCTTCGGTTTTGTTCAGGAATCGGTTTTTCACCTCTTCTGTTGAAAAGACAGCTCCTGAAGGATCAAATTATTTAAACATGTTCATGCACACACATAGGGATTTTTTATGGTTCCTCATGCTAGGAAAGAGTAGATTAGTTTTAGAAGATTAGAAAACTTATATGATTTTGTACATAAAGTTGTAATGCAAGTATGTATGTCGCTTGCATTTTCGGATCAAGACCTTTTCACATTCTTCATTCCAATTACTCCATAAATTTGTTCTTTCCAACGTTTCGCCACATTATAATGACCTTCTTTCTAGCTTTACTGTTATCAACATTAGCCAAGCTATCATGGAAGCACGTACTAATGCCATTTCTCTTTACTTTGTAATGCCCAGCTAAAGCAACTAGCCGTTTCGTAAGTACTATTATTATTATCAACAGTCTCCAACAAAATATTTGAACTTTCTGAAACCGTGCCATTTTTTGCTTCATTCTGTCTCTTCATCCATAACAAAAGCTTTTCCTCCATACTATTCATATAATATACTATACAAAAATATCTTTTTCTCCTCCTTTCCATGATTACATTATCTTTATTCACTGCTCATGAAATATTGTGTTATTACACATGTGCATGCATGGATGGAAAAAGATGATAAAATGACTTCTTGTTCTACTTTACTTTCTCTTTGTACCTACGTAATATGCAATGTATGATATGTGTGTGTGTACTTTGATAATAGCAGAGTATCTTTTGTAGTCATCATCATCAGACAAAAGTGGCGCAACGTTTTGCAATTTAGATTTCACCATCATTGTAATTTTCCCTTGACTTTCACTCGGGAGTGTCCTTGTCTTAGCCATTTACTCAGTCACTTGAATAATACATGATGTCCAACGAAAAATAGATACCTACATAATATCTATCTGTTTGCTTATGTACACATTTACTTTGCTTTTTACTTGACAAAATAGCTTGACATTTTATTATAGTGTAAAATATAAATTAAGTAAAGCATATATATACCTTACAGTTTTGTGAGAAGAGAGATACAAGAATATTTTCCATGATTATGAGTGCCACTCTCCATCACCTCATTCTCGTTATGAAAATATGTTCCTGTGTTCGACTACCTACTAAAGTGAGTGGATGGGAATCAAATTCATTTTCTATAGAACTACAGAGAAGCATACTTACATCGTCAGGAATATAAAAGGTAAAAATCAAGTGGAAGTTCAAGTGAGATGAAAGATGAGTGGGAATGATGGCGCGAGGATAATAAGGCGAGACACTCTTGTGATCAAACTCAACTTATGCAGATTCCTTTTTTGGAAGGAAAGAGAACCTGCAACACAATACCATAGTGTGTAACTGGCACTGGCAGAGGATTTGTATACTCAACTAAAACTTCAATGATTACGCACCTATTGTAAGGAAATGCTTTGTTTTGAATGCTACTGCATAAATTATTTTGGTAGTGTTCTCGGTGCGTAGTTTGAGTTTATGTATTTGACATTGTTTTATTATTCAGAAGGTAAATCCTCTACAAATGAAAATAATGACAGAGAGCTGTATTTGGTGTAAATCCAAAAAGACAAAACGAATGAAAAATACTTTACTGTATTGTCCTTTGTCCTCCTCATGTTGATATTTTAGAATCGTCAGCTGAATAAATAGAACCTGTGGAACTGCATGGTTTAAGC
Organism: Entomobrya multifasciata; assembly: GCA_034693345.1. Taxonomy (NCBI): domain Eukaryota; kingdom Metazoa; phylum Arthropoda; class Collembola; order Entomobryomorpha; family Entomobryidae; genus Entomobrya; species Entomobrya multifasciata. The sequence goes on from JAQFXM010001376.1 coordinate 14,745, forward strand.
TAAAACGGAATTCTTTGATGTAAGGTTATATTGTAAATTTAGTGAAATACAAGATAAGTATATGTATATACGATATTTACGCCGCCACCAGCTTGTCATAGATGAAAAGTTCAATGATTTTTACATTTTACGGATGTCCTCTAAATATTTGTGATGACACTACTATGTCTTCATTTTGTGTACAATCCCCCACCCACTTGGCATAATGTTCTTCACGTGAAAGAAACTTGGAAAGTCCAATCAACCTTACGGCTAACTTGTCTTTTGTCTCTAATGTTTGTATTTCGCTATATCTATCACAAAAGAAACCTTACATATTTTCGATCATTTCTTGATCATGCTCCTGATATGGCTATTTTAACATCAAACAAGGTAGATAATAACATGTTACACATCAGCTGCAAAAAACGTGCTTTCAACAGTTTGTACGATTACCCTTAATGTCATGGCCATTACATTTGGCGTTTCAATTTGATTCTAATGTTAAGGTACTTACATACTGTGACATGTGGCAAACTATGTGTGTAACTGCGACAAACAATAGTGTGCAACATGTCAACAATATTGATTTTTTTGGAAAATGAAAAAAGAGCAGAGAGGCAGAGCTCATGGGAAATGCACTTATAGCGTACAAAATGAAATATGAAGAAAGTGAAAGTAAAAAGTCTTGTTCAATGTGAACAAGTATTAAAGTAAATACACTTCAACTACTGCTGCTATCTCCCTGATCTAGCTTGTTTACTTGAAATATTCAATAACATTTCATATTACTCAGGGAAATATGATATAAATAGTTTTATATACGTGTGTTTTCTCATGTCGATGCAATACAAACTGTTTGTTGTCATTTTCATTCTCACTTTTAAAACAAAAGAGACACATCATTACTCACTGTTCAGTGACTCTTTTGTCTTTCTCCATTGAACCGTTTTATTAATAAGCTCATTCACGAACACGGTTCCTTGCACTTGTTTTGCTGATTATGTAACAGGATTTTCTAACTTATAACCTATTGGAAAAATATTTACGAGTTTAATATTGAATGGAAACAATTTATTTAGAAGTTAAGTCCGGATTAGTTTCAAACAAATATAGAGCATAAATAGAGAAAAATAGTAATGCTTCCTTTCAGTGAAATAAGAGTGAAAGCTTCCTTTCAGAGAGACCATCTCTCCGACGTCAACAAAGACAGATTCTTCTACTGTGTATTTATGGATTCCTCAATGCTTGTCCTTTCCTATGATTCTCACCAGCAATTCAATTTGAAGGTTGTCAAAACTTTCTCTCTTCCTGCCAGCATAGCTTGTCAAGAGAGTAGAAAAAACAGAAGACAGACATTTTATATTGTATACTGGTTTGGCATGTTGGGAATGGAAAGCTCACTGTCCCCAAACAACATGCCCTTATTTATCAGCAGCACAAGGAAATTGCAACGGGATATAGAGAAATTGTTAGATTCTGATGAACACACAGTTGTAGTTCAGTTCCCACAATATTTTTGTATACTTTATTATGTCACATGAAATGAAAATGCTTTTCTTCTAGGTTCTCTTCCATTGCCTACATGTCTGCTCTGTATACTGTCCCCAGGGGTATGTGTGAATGACATTCATGGCTTGTATAAAAGCCATACTTGGAACTGGAAGTGGAATAGTGCCATTTTTGTCTACCTTTGAATGTAGTATGATGATTATGATATTATGTCTATGTATTTCTGACGCAAGGACTCTTGGACAACAGACTTACTTGCTGTCTTGTTCGCAGTTAGTTTAGTTTTGGTTTAAGTAGTAGTTCACTTCACGCAGAAGTCCCCTGCGGCAAAATGACGATGGAGGCGCGATAATGAAGATGCTCCCTTTCGAAACATATGAAACGAAACGCTACCCGTTTGATATCTTTCTTTTGTATTACAACATAAAGAAATAGTACATATTATGTATACTTTATAGTACAACTACAGCATATTATCCACAGAATCCACACGTTTCACGACCATTCCTTTTCAGGAAGAAACACGAAACATGACCCGCGTTACGTATAAGATTCGGATGTTGTGGAGAGTGCATGAAGAGTTCAGAGCACAAAAACGGAAAAGCTTTTACTACAACCACTTTCCTTTTTCTCTCTCATCACTATCAACCCTCAAGCAATTTATCCTCTGTTCGGAAACAATATTCTGATGAGAAATTTAGTGTCAATTGAACTGCTTTTTACTTTACTGCTTAATGATGATGGTATAAGGACTGCATTCGAAGTGCTATTCAGGAGGGTATAGTTTTTCTTTCATCTTTTCTCTTTCTTAGAAATTCCTTCAATGTGTCTTTCAATCATTATGTAACAGAAAATATATAAGAGAAACCCAAGGGAGACCAAGGGGCAAGTGAGCTACAGATAGACAAATGCATGTGTTTTTGTTTGGTTATGTGGAAATAATTAAATGCAAAAACTATTTTTGGTAAACAGATACTTCAAATGAGATATACAAAGTGAGAGCGAACTATTTTTATCCAAATGAATTTTTGTATTTTTATAAAAAAAATGTTCGTATTTTGTGAATAACCCCCTATTCCTCATTTTTTTAGTTTGTTATATCATTCTCATACTGCCCATATTACGGCGACTACTAAAAGTAGAAAACGTTTGTGGGAAAAAAAGAATTGAATAGAGTAGTCTCGCTTTTCAGTCTCCAGCTCCGGCGAAATTGAAAGTCACAAAAAACATATAAACTTTACAATATTTCCTAATGCTTACAAAACAAACAGATTTTTACATCTTTCATTTCTCCGACTCCAAAAGATCGTTTGTTCACTTATGGAAAAACTTTTGTGTGTAATTTTGTTTTTACTTTTTTGAAGTAACTTTTTCATCATCTACAAATAGTGGCCTATTATTTCATTTCATCCCCAAGAAAGCAATACAAAGTAAAACAGAAAATAACGTAACTTTGCAAACGGGCAGTCAAAGCACCATGTCCAAAAACCCCTCTGCTTTTTGCCTTATTGAATTCAGTAACAAGTTATAATCTTGCTGTACTTCATTTTTCTCTTTTACCTCATGGCAAATTAAAACAGCACGTATTGTATACACACTATCATCAAAAGAATACAAAAGAAATTGTAACTTTTTTACCACCACCAAACCGTTACCGCTACAACTTATCATTATTACTTTTCTCTTCGAATCCTCATTCCCCAGAGCAGTTTTTCAATAAAGATAGCACAATGGGCGATAGACGAAAGCGAAAAACAATGTGGGCAAAGAATGAGACCAATACCACAACACAACAAACATATATCATTCTATCATCTATCCTTCGGTGAAATTGAAACCTACACGAAATTACCATTTTTTTGTGGTAAAGTAATGTATTGGTCAAGCGGTATAAAACTTTTGGTTCTTCTCGTCTTTGATGATCATACTACAAGTACAAGGTAGAGGGAAAATTGGAAAACAAGATGTTTGAAAAGTTGGCAAAATTGAAAGATGCCCATATAATGGTGGATTTATTTGTAAAAAAAGAAGCATCCATACTTTTCCCAATGAATTCTTTTAACTGTTTTTCTTAGTTTTTGACTTTTCCCTTTTCCTAGAAAGGAAAAGTAAATAGTTTAATTCTTTTATGTACTATGTATTGCTTCATCCGTACAATTTCATATTTATGTACCTATCTGTACGCTGGGTAGTCATCATGTTAGTAACGCTTCGACAGACGAGTAGACTAAGAAACTAGAGAAAAAGTAATTTGCCACTTTCTTCTAATGTATGTATTTACGAAACTATTTACTAAATAACAAAAAGTAACAAGAACTTTTATTGTAACTTCAATAAAATAAGTAAACAGAAAACTAAGCATCAAAATATAATAATACATCATTATTTGCGTATTATACAAGGTTGCATAAGCGTCACATACAATATGTGTAATGTATATAAAAAGTATTTTGATTATTATTTGTATCTACGTCATATTTTTCATACTTTACTGCTGTTTCGACAGATTGCCACTGTCAAAAGAAGTCATGTAATATGACAGGTTACGAAAGAGCGTTCGTGTCAAAGGGAAATCTAGTTAAGATTCAGAAATAGATTTTTATTTGTCTCTGTCTGCCTTATGCTCTCAAAGTATTAAATTTTACAGCAAACGCTATTACATTTATTCTGTTAGTATATTATTTGATTGAGCAACAATTACGAGTATCGTTAAGAAAGATTTTGATGTAACGATGAACATTTCAGAAATGATGTTCTTGAAATTGATTTAATAACTTGATAGGAAATGAACTAACTTGCTCTAATCTTGTGAGCCTTATATAAAAGTTAAAAGCAACAATGACGAAAGACCTATCTAGGGAATATGCATAGGTATGCAAACAAACGACGCATCTGTTATTGTTGGTAGTGTCAGAAGAGTCGCCATAAAATTCAATGATTTGCAAAGCACGTGTACATGTTTGCACATGTTCATGTACAATATGTGTGTTGTGCTATACTATGCTTCATGCATATTTTATTAAGAGCCAACTCAACATTGGCATGGGTGATCCGTTTCAATTCCAACTTGCTTCACTTTCTCCGTCATCACGTACGTACATTCTAACATTTACACATTCTTCAAACAAATATATTCGATTCAATTCCTGTAGGAATTCCGAACATGTCACAAATATGCTTGAGTACGCGCTCTGACTTTTTAGCATGTAATACATACATAAATACACATGTATGTAGATATGTGTATGAATGATTAATTTATGTACTTTTAAGGTTTGCTGAGATGTATAGACTAGTATATAGTAAAAATAAGATAAACAGTCTCAGCGATGGCAATACCTCTTGTCCCGTTTTTTACATCCTGCTTAAAAGTAATGATTTTCCTTACTTTCAATAGAATTTTAAATTTAAACTATCAGAATCATATTCATTGAACTTTGATCATGTCAACATTTTAGCTGGTGCTGTTTTGACACAATGCATTACGTTAAATTCTAAAACAAAATTGTATTATTGTTTTTGTACGCCTGTCTCTCTCCCTATCAAATGCAACCAATTTACAACAGCTCGTGTGTGTGAGCAAAAGGTAAAAGGGTAAACATGCACTAAAATGAACGTTTTCACTTTCTTTCATGTGACTATTTTTTTGCATTTTAAGCATAGCAATAATAGAAACTAATGTACCTGCCACAAAGTAAAGTGTACGAAATGAGGACTATGCTGGAAAAACAGAAATTTTGTACTTGTAAAAGAAAAAGGGATGGAGTGCGTTATAGTATTGTGGATATTGTGGAGACGGTGGCAGTGACATAGAAAATGTAATTTCACTCACTTGCTCTTCTCTATCTCGTCAAAAAACAACTTATATATTACATATTGGAAGTGATTGCAAGCTTACTTGACATTGCGTAGTCACACACACAGCGAGACTCCCTTGAGCATTTTGGAAGAACCTCAAACGGTTCATCTTGTTCTGTGGTTAGAATTTGGGGAATGGCAGGAGGTACATGGTATACCCATACCGTGTAAAAGAGTCACACAAACTTTCACGGCTTTATGCATGCATGTGACATATATTTGCTTGGAACGAGGATTGTGTGAAAGTAAAATTCTTGGTGAGTATGATAATGATGAGTATATAATATATGGTGTTGTAGGCTGTACAGGATATAGTGTGGAATGTCAAATACAAAGAGAGAGAGAGACAGACAAGCTTGTGGTCATGCTGATGAAATGAAGCAACGAAAAAAATCTTTTGACTTCATATGCATAGCACCATTGTTCACTACCAGACTGCCATTTATTTCTTCTCATTCAATTTAATATTCATCAGAGTAATGTGCATGAGGATGATGATTGCAATGAGAAAGTGAAAGAAGAAATGGATGACACGTACAACAATCCCTGCAAGCGGATAGGTGCAAAAATGTATCTTTGTCTTTCTACTTTTCACAATACATTTTGTTCTTTTCCCTGTGCTTCCATTTCCTTTCTTGTTTAGTTTTGTTCTGTTTATGTCAAATTTCCATTTAATTTTTTAAGATGAAGCAGAAATATGATATGATCTGGATCATGATAAAGACTACCTGTCATGCATTCATAATAACTTAAATTCTTTCCCGTCTGTACTGTGTCTCGGCTTATTTTTATGTTGTTTTGGTGTGCATACAGGTTATGATGTAAAATGCATATATACATCATCTACTTGACTCGCTTTGTCATCGTACATTGCACCGCCAACGAAAGGTGAGATTTACAGTATGCAAAAAATATAATCTAAAGAAGCAGCCACTACTAAAGCATTAAAGCTTTGACAGACTTGCCTGTCGCACAAGTAAGAGTACACGTCTGAACATCAACTTCACATCACATTGTCGTCATATCCAACATCCTTTAGCTATATATAATATACCATACCAGTCACCATATTTTTTGCATATTATACTTTCAGCTTTCTCTTAAGAATTTTCTTGATGAAAAGTGTCGTGACAGGGTCTTCACTCTAGCTTTGCTGGCTGTTGTGGTGTAAATGCCTCCAGTGGTGGTCGTGGTAGTGCCACTTGCATGCCACCGGGCTAATCAGGTTTTCTCCACTTTCATTTCCTCTCTCCTTTCCTCTCTTAGAATAAGAACACCAAGAAAGCTACCCCAACAAGGTAGGATATTTTTCGTTTCACTACACATCACACAGATATTACAAGTTATACTTGGTATGGCATGAAGATGAATTCGGATGAACTAGAGTTGGGTAAGAGCGAATAATAAGTAAAAGTAGTGTCAGCCATCTTTCTATTTATGTCTATCAACGCTTCCCTCTTGCTCCCTCTTAGAAAAAAATACATGTGTGTGTGCGTCATCATACATTTTACCTGAAAAGGCAAACGAGTCAACCAAGTAGAGATACAAGAAGGTTTTTTCTTTTAAAATGTTACTTGAGTGGCACTCTGTCACCAGAAACGTTGTGTTGTATATATTTTTTCCTGCAGCTAATATTTTTAAGTGAATACGTAACACAAAATTTTCTTGCTTTCATTATGTGTCATCATCTTATAGCTTTTTTTCTCTCGATCGGTCAGACACATTCTGAACTGAAACACGAGATGTTCAGGTGATCGAATATTCATTACTTTGCTTTCTTCCCAGAATTATTTTGCCAGTTCAGCCTGGCCATGTCACTTTTCCTTTTTATTTACAAAAAACTGTAATGAAAGGCTGTCGTCGTCCTTCTAAAAGAAAGGCACGTGTGCGCAGCAGAATAGTTTAAAAGAGCAAAAATTAGGAAACTTTTATTTTTTCTAAGCAAGAAAGTGATGTGTTGGCATGATTTGATGTCACCTGCTTCGTGGAAAATAAATCTAGAAGGTGATTACATGCCGGTGTGTACGATAATGTTAACGTCAACATCCCATCCTTTACTATTTCTGGAGGAAACTATTAAGTAAAAAAATATAACGCTTACGCTATGGTACCATCACCACTGCCATATCATCAGCCAAGTTAACCAGATTTGTAGATTTTTTACATTCTACGGATGACATTTTTTTAGGAACAGCTTTTGTATCAATCATCGAGAAAGCAGCAGTGTATCAAGAAGTAAACTCCGTGTGGTGCGATGATAGAAGATATTAAAGTAATGACGAGTATAATACGATAAAAGAAGGCCAAAGCAGAGAAAGCAGAGACGATGGTAGTATAGAAATTTGTTTTTAGACAAGATTGTCTATATTTTGTTCAATATGTATAAGTATGCATATGTGGAAGTTTGTTGCTTGTTTCCTCTGAGTAAACAGTACCATCATCATCATCATTTCTCTCTCTCTTGCACACACCTAAGTATCCGAAAGTGAAAGCAAAACTTGTTACAAAAAAATCATCTTGAGAACGGCCAAAACGACATCATCGTCCCGAGAAAAAAGTTTCTTGGGTATATTTTGTGATGAAAAAAGTTGAGTGGCGAGAGAAAGAAAACACTGAACGTAATGCTATTATGCTTGTGTGATGAATAGTATGGAGAAAAGTGAAGTAAACAACAAAAACTGAAAACATTGCTTGACATGAACAAAGTTAAGAATGAAGTGATATGCTATTATTAATAGTAAAAAGGTATTCTTGGAAGGATATGAAAGTTGGAAAAAAAGACAAGTAACCGTGCTTCCATATTTGTTTATGCATTAAGTGCGGTACGGAGTAAGCAGAAAAGCAGTTTTTAAACTTTACAGCTTTAGTAAACATTTTATGCTCATCATGAAAGTATACTGTACTTACAGAATTTATCCATTGTACTCATTGTAGATATTTAAGATACTATATGCAAAATGCGTTGTGTAAAATTTCAAGAATGACAGGCGAAATGTAATGAGCATAGTAGCATGCAAAGGTAAAAATCCAAATTTTTCATCGCCATTGTCATGCGAGTGGAGTCGCAATTTCAGTTCAATCGGATTTTTAAGACGCAGTTAGCAAAATGACGGGCAGTATGATGAATTTAATACTTTTCAAATGATTTAAGTATTTTCTAAAAACTTTTTCATTTTATGATAAAATATATGCATCATATTTTCAACGGAAAAATATGCAATTAAACCAGCAACATTTTTGTTAAAAGAAAGTATTATTATTTCCAAAAAGACAGAGACAGAACAGACCATACAAGAACAATCAGAATAGAGAACAGTGTTTGATAGAACATTCAAATACGAACATACATACATCGTCTATGTTAGTTAACGTAAGAAATATTCAACAACATGATGAAACTGTACATCTTTTGGGTGTGTAACTATCATTGTTTTGTGACAAAGATTCCGATGTACAATGTACACAAATACAGAAAATAATAGAACAGAGAAATGCATACTATTCGAACAAAATAAATAAATATGGTGAGTAAGAATTGCTAAGACAGAACTACAACAGAATATACACATATGATAGGAGATGAGACAGAGGGATGAAAATGGTAATATGAAATTATTCACAGAAACATTTGTTCATGCACAAAACTAACATTATTGATTCATCCTTATTCATTCACAATCACAAACAAGGAGAAAGGAACAAAACAAGTAATGTGTCATTCATAATACTGAAGTGCTAAAAGTCTTGCGTAAAGGGTAAGGTACATAAGATACTAAAGATACGGTATCATTCACATAAATAGGCATAAATTGAAGATATAAGACTGGATAATGTGTGTGCACATAATTGTTTGTAATAAAATATGATACTTTACTTTAAGAGGACAAGGACAGAAAAAAGTAGGATGAGTAGTTTAGTTGTTTCTTTCTGCTTTCGTTTTTTAGCTTGATTAAAGTTGATAATCAAACGGGAAGTTTTGTAGAGTTGGGTGGGGTATTATGAAGATAGCGAAGAAGAAGGAAAGCGAAGAATTACACTAACCTGTATGAGCACTGGATCCATTGGAGCTACTTGCAGACTCACTGGTACTCCCACTGTCTTCTGACTCTGCTCTTTTCTTTGGAAATCTTTCTGGTGACAATTTCTTCACTCTGCTGCTAGTAGTATCATGATCCCTCTGCGGCACATCGGAACTATGGTCATCTTGTGATGATGTCGTTGTAGTTGTTGTGTTACTTGTATTGTAGCCTGGACTTCTAGGCTCGTTGCTAGTTTGCCTTCTCACAGCCGCAGCACTTGCTTGTTTACTTGCATCCTCCTTATTTTGTTTCTTTTGTTTGGAAATTTCATCTTCCTCACTGAGTTGCCTGTTTCTCCATGGGGCAACTGGAGTAGGTTGAGTGACCTTGGGCTGAGGGGTGGGCTGGACTACGGGTTGCACTGGTGGTGGTGCTGGTTTAGGTGGTCTTTCTGACTCTGCTATCCTTTGAATAACTAAAGAGCTATCAGCCATTCTTGTTACTCCACTCATGGGACCTTTGCTAGCATCCTCGGTATCCAATACACGTTCCCGTTCCTTTACTGGTGGTGCTTGTTCTCGTCCTGTGTCAAACCTGACTCTATTTGGCGAAGGCTCTGGCTCATCAAATGAAGTATCCAAGTGTCTTGTAAAACGCGACCTAAATCTTGATTTTCGTTCTCCTCCGCAACTATCATCATCCGTTTGGCCATAAGGTCTAGCGGGTCTCTGATCCCCAAACTTTCGTTGCCCACTACCAAAACTTGGCGTACAAGAATCATCATCATCCGGTTGATTTCTGAACTGCATGGTCAACCTGTGATCTGACTTGCTTCTCATCAGTGCCGAACCTTGACCCTGATTCATACCATGTTGTCCTCCAGGTTGTAACGAATTCCCAGTATTGGAACCCGATTGAAGCGCAGTTTGAACACTACTTGTAGGCAAATGAAGTTCTCCAAAGTTGTTTAGAGTGTTTGCCAACGTATTAACGTCATGATTAGTGGCAAATTTTATCCTTCGTCCATAGTCGCCTGGCTCATATTCAAAGTTTCTTATAAACTCCATCGTTTTCAGAAAAATATCTTTGGTGTCCATGAGCTCATTGTCTTGCCATGTCACAGATCCATTGCTCTCCGCCAACATGTACTTTTCTACAAGGTCACAGTTGGATTGTATATTTGCAACCTCTTGCTCAAGATTAGAGCGGAGGGTGCTCAGTTGCTTCAGTTCATTTCCCAGGTACCGCTCAACCTCATTCTTCATGTACTCCGTACGATCCTTTAAAGCTTTCGATAAACGTCTGTACGAAAAAAAATACAACACAAAAAGTCGTTAAATTTAAAATAAAATACGTAAATAAATGAAAACGCTCATAATCATAAAATTTGTCGACTCATCATCAAAGAAAAGAATCGCCAACTGAAAAATATGTTATTAGAACAGGGTCGGTTAGACCTTTTTTTAAACATGGCATGTTAACATTTTGTACATGAACACGTTATCATATGCCCCACACACCACAATGTCATGCTTTGACAAGTGATCATTATTATAGCCATCATCACCGTCAGCACATCAAGACTAAACTTTTTGGCAGATGTTTCGCACATTATAAACTAAACTAAAGTAAACTAAGCAGAATGGTTTGCAGTTGCAAAATCTATTGATCTTTTTTATCTTGATAGTCTGGGTAATCATAAGACAGTGTTATAGGTATTATTGGTAATATTACACTTAAACTGTTTGCTGATCATATCTTTTTTACTTGCCTTGCTTCTTCTTTCATTCTTCTAATGATAACGCCTACAGAAAAGTCATAAAACATAAAAGTAGCAGCATAGCAAAATCTTTTTTTCTTGGCCTTGGGTCACATGCAAACAGCAATGCTGCACTAAACATTACTTTTTTGCTTTGATGTTTTAAGCTCAACTCGCATGATTATCATCATGATCATCGCTTTTTATACTCATCATTGAAAATCAAAAAATAAGGCATTTTGCCATCATCGTGTTTGCCCTTTAATAAATATATTGCAATAAATAAGAATACCATAAATATTAGGGCAATTTTCACTCAAGCCTTTTTCAAAATTTGTCTTGTCGACAGTCTGAAGGAGATATACTATTTTTTCTGCTTACTTTATCCCAGTTCCTTTCCATATACCTAAACTCAAAGTCAAACAAAAAATTACAAGGTAAGCGTATATACTGGGTTGATATATTGTATAGTTTGCTTTCTCGGATAGAACTCCTTTTTATACATGTTCTCTTGCAAACAGAGGAAATTTTCCATGTCATGCAGCAAAGTTTCTTTCTTTCACTGAAACAAACTCTATCCACATGGTTGTCTATTTCCTATAAACTCTTAAAAAATCAGCCATTCGTTTTCTTTTGACTATGGTTAGTTTAATGGGATACAAAACATAGCTGGTTTATGTACTTAAGAATTATTATATGTATTTATTTCTATAGGTTTGCAAGTCTTTTCGATGTTTTTTGTGCTTCAAGCTTCACGGACACATAAATCATATTTTGGCGTGCGTGCTGCTGTGCTAAGTACATCAAAATGTGCTTGAAAGAAAGAGTAAAAAAAACTTTGCTAGTAATCTTGGTATATTTTTTATTTGCTCTATATTTAGATAATGTAAAATGTAAATATTTGGATAGAAATGCACAACGTTGCTAAAACAAATGTTTAGCTTGAGGAAAGATGGAAAACAGTTTGAATGCTAGCAGGCAAGGTACTGTAAAAATTTCATAGAAAGATCTTAAAAGGCCTAATTTTCATTTAAAAAATAAAATAAACTGGAGAGCTCCCTATTATTGTGCCAAGCTGGTTGCACCTCTTTTCATGGTTAATTAAGTATAAAGTGAAATGTAACGTAATTTATTATTGGGACTGACGGGCAGGTTTTGTTAGTTCAGTTCAATTCCATGTTCCACATCAAGAGTGTCATGTTAAATTGACTTGTTTCCTTACCTGTAAATATCGTCGACTTCATCCATCACACTAATACTATTCGACTGTAGCTGCATCGTATTCTTTTCTACGGCACTAAGGGCGTCGTTCAGTCGATGAAGGACTCGTCTCACTTGATTACCAATCCTTTGGATTTCCCGTTTGAGCACGTCAATGTGAGCTTCTTTACAGTCAGGACAGACCTTCTTGTCACAATGAGCACAGTTGGTGCAGTACTGTTTCTCACTACAGATTTGGCAGCGTTCCATAATGGCATTTGCCATTGGGTCAGGTAGTTCACCCGTCAGGTCTACGTGTAACTCGAGAAAGCGCTGAAGTGTGACATTTGTCGGGAAGGCTTGAACTCCCTACAAAATAGACAGAGAGACACACTAGTCACGGACTTAATAAACGTGAGAAGGCTGAGGCTACTTGAATGTAGCTGTCTTATAAAATATATAGTTCATTACACAAAAATAAATAGCCATGTAATCCATAATAGCAATCGTCATCATTTCATGATGATGAGATCACCATCATCATCATCAGGACCAACATCTTCCTCCTCAAAAACACCAACAAGAAAAAAAGTATCTTGACATCTCTCTCACATCTCATCTAATTTTTGATTGCTCCAGCACAAATCCCAATCTAGATTGTTTACCTTTTCATTCAATTCATTTCTCACATCCAATTTCTCAAACTTATCTCATCATCTCATACATATATCCTTCCTTATCACTTTTCGCGTACTCACTCACAAATTTTCTCTCTCTTTTCCGTCTATTTTTTCTGCCAAACCAGCACGTTTTAAGGAAGCGGAAAATTGAATTAGCCTGTAACAACCTCTGAGATCATTTTTTTCTTCTTACTTTTCCAAGATACTTTAAAAGCAAAAAACAAGAAACTTTTTGAAATTAGTTTTGGAGTCTTCACCAAAAGTCATAAACCACCACCACCTTTTCCTCTTTCATGGTTCTCTTTGATTCATCCACATCGCTGCCACCATGATAATTGGGATAGTCAATTTAATTTCGTCTACCATCCTGTCGAAAAGCATCGGGTATCATAAGAGAGTTTGTACAACTGTACTTCTCCACTCGTATCATGAAGGACTGGGTTATTATTAGGTAGGTATGTATATTTTTCTGAAATATTGAATGTTTTCCGCAATAATATTACACAGAAACAGTTTCACCACTTGTTTTACAAAAAATAGTCTGGATTCTAGTTCAGCTCAAGCCAAGTGTAACTTTATCGAATTAATTAATTACTTAAATAGCCTATAATGATGTGTAATTAGCGAGAGAACTAGTGAGTATGTTCTGATAATGATGGGGAATGGTGACAGTGTTGATGCAATGTATGTATGTTAGGTATCGACATCGCCAATATCGCCATTACCATCATCATGAACAATATTGCGTATTAAATATATATAACCATGTACTTCCCATTACATCATAATTAATTAGCAACTCGTTACAAGTATTAAAGCACATCATCCTTCCTCAACATAACATTAACGAAATGATAGCTTCGGGATGCCCAGCTTTTTTTACGGTACTGAGTCCCCGAAAATTTGTAGTTTGGATGGTGGTGTGGGATATCCAATTAGTTTCGCTTCTTCGACCAGAGAACGAAGAAGAACCAAACGAACAAAAAAAAGTTCGATAGAGAAGTGTGAAGAGAAGAACATGTACACCAACTCCAAAAACACTAATTCTCATGAAGAGTTGGAGAGAAAACTACAACACGAGAACTGAGATGAGAATGTCGACGATCATGATGATCATGATCATCAAGTAATTTTCTGTGTGTGAAACAGGCTTGTTCTTTAATGTTATTATGTTTTTGTGTGTTATATAAGTAGAAATACTAGTTGAGAAGGCCAGCCTGCAGTAGGGTTATATTGCAGAAGGACAAGGGAAATGTAATACAATACATAAATACGTTTGTCATGTTAGAATAAGCGTTACATACGTTTAGTAGTACAAACAACATAACAGCAAAGTTTATCTGGCTGAATGATAGTTCTTGAAGTATGTACAAACGAAACAGACAAGCAAGTACAACAGACATTGTTTCTGATGTGTGAGGTTATATTAACTAAGCGTGTTATGAATGAATGTCTGTGTATAGACGTATTACAGAAGAGTTGTAGATGTAGTAGTGGTGGGGAAAACTCTTGACTAAGCTAATCGACTTTTAATTAACGTTCCAGGGAGAGAGAGAAGAGACAAGAGGAAAATGAGAAAGTAGTTAAATTAGATCCCAAATGATGAGGGTAAAAACTATCATGTCATCATGATCATCTCATTTTCATAGTTAATATTATAAGCAACAATGAAACAATGATGATGATACTATGCCGTGATATTAGTGGGGAGATTGCATGATATGATATGGTATGGTGACAGAATGAAGTAAGTAGTAGTTGTGCCGATGGTGGTTGTTTTTTGTTATTGCTATTTTTTCAAGTAGTTGTTGTCCTGTAATGTTTTATATACTTTGTTGTGTATGACATGATGGAGGACAAGAAGAAAAAACGACGAAGTTTTATCCACAAGGCAAAGTTTGTACAAGGAGAGATCATAACGATGATGGTAACAAATGAGCTGTTTTGCTATATTGTACCATTACATGGCGTCGTTACAATTTGGTGTAATATTAGTGCAACACATCACAGAAATAGTTTTGTTTTTACTTTACTGGCTACTGCTGGTGGCGATGGTATTTTTGGTATGTATGTGCCTAAATATAGTGTAGCATGCCATAACATTCAAGTGGATTTTTTAAAAAGAAAGTGTTACGAGAAATGGTGTTCGTGGTATGGTGGTGCGTGATGATGTCGTTCGTTGCAAAATCGTTGTGGAAGTAAATGTTGCTGGTAATAGTGGTGGTGGTGGAGCTATAATGAAGCACTCTACTCTACTCATTATGATCATCGTTATATGCGTATTTATAGAATGAAAATTCCTGGAAAAATATGTTTCGTGAATTATATGAAAGATTTTATATGGTGAAAGGTAAAAGTGTTAATCTGTTTATTATCAATTTTCATCATGCTCAAGCCGACACACGTCTCATGCTCAAGTACCTCTGCAAAAAAGTGAGTTCTCCTTCATGATGACGCATTTCTTGTGATGAAAATATTCTGCATGAATACCAAAATGAAGAAGCAAGGTCAACAGAAATAATGAAAATGTGTTGTAAAATATTTAATAATAGCCTTTAAAAGTAAAATTGACTACAAAGAAAAGATTTTGAAGAAGGAACTTAATTTTAATTCAGCAATGGTATTGTTAAGATAGTAATGCATTGTTCATATTACTAAGATGAAAGAACGTGTAAAAGAGTTAATTTCCCAGAAAATGGGGGGTTTGAAAGATTTTCGTGAAAACTTTGTCAATGTTACTTTCTGCTACTTTTCTTTTTTTCTTTTGAACATACCATCTTGTCACTTTTCAATTTTGCTTTCTGCTTCAGTTAATTTTTTACGTCTCTTTGTCTGAAAAACAATATCTAAGATTTTGATTTTTGTCCCACTTCGATTGAAACAGACATTAAAAGATTTGAAGTGAGTAATGACAGGGAGAAAAGACAAAAGAGTAATGTTGATTTTCGGTCTCGGTGGGGATGCCTGATGGCTATGTTAAGATTTACGACAACTGTCACAGTACAACTGCAGTGGTCCGCGAAATTTCCTGCCGTAATTCTGACTATTCTGAATGGTGTACATACTTTATAGCTTCGCAAATCGCAAAAGCCAATGCTTCTTGGCTTACATGGTAAGTATCGAATGATTTTAGAAAAGAAAGTGCCATTGAACTTTCATAGAAAATATTTTCTTTTGATTTCTTGAAAGTAGAGTACAGTGAAATCAGTATGGTGCAATACAAGGAAAAAGGTAAAAGATAAGTAGACTATTGTCATTCATTAGTCAAGACAGACAGGCAGAAAATGAAAGATGAAACCAAATGCTTCCATATTTTCTCTGTTAGAAAATCGAAGAAGGAAACGAACTTTTTTCTAATGCAACGCAAAATACGATAGTGGAAACAAAGTAGTGATACATATATCAGTAGTTCATTTTCTAGAATGGAAGATATCTTCGGGATTCGTGAGTCTATTTTGCTATCTTAATAGCAGCTCAAATAAACATTCATAAGGATTTTTTGTCACCGCAGCCAAAATCACAAGTCATTGCACTATCGTCATCACAAACAAACCAAATAAAGTGAGTCCTGTACCGTTCCCCCGTGCATTTTAAAGCGTAACCAAATAAATTCCCAAAGAATTTCCACACAAACTCTTTTTCTTTAACTGCTATGTTTACATTTCCAAGTTTGTCATCATCCCAGCGAAAAAAAATCAAGATGAGATACGTGTTTTTTTTCGGTACTCCTACTTACAAACTGATTACACCTCTCTTGCGATTTTATCGTGGAAATATCAATATCCCCATTTGCTAGGCACATTAGCGATTACTTTGATGATCATCACCACAATGCAATGTGAAGCAAGATGAGAGATGCAGGAGAGATAAGTGGAAGTGCAATGAAATTGGGAGCATCAGTCGTGGTGGTAAAAAAAAGTAAAAAATGAAGCATGCAAAGACTGTTTGAACCTAGAGAAAAAAGTTTATGTTTATATTCCTGAATACAAGTTTTGGTGGCACAGTATCAACTATTTACACACACGTACTCTCTAGACACTCACGCTTTTTATGCTTTTTTATTCAGGATCATTGACTTAAAATACACGGTTGTACGTAATATGGATGCATACATGTAAACACGGAAAAAGCAAAAGTAAGTATCATGTCCCTTGGAGGATAATTCAAAGATAAAGCTACACAACCAAGCAATGCAATAGATGCAATGGATTTTTTTGTGAATTAAGTGTGTAGTCTACAAAGGTGACAACATTTCAGCTAAAGATGAGAATAAGAGCACATTTCCTTTTGTTTATTGCTTTCTTTTAACCTGGTAAACCTTTTTTATTGTGTTGATTTTATGATTACTTTTATACTCTATGCTCCACAATCGAGTACACATATAGAATAGACCGCAAAGAGTCAGTGAAAAGAAAATAGCAAGCTAGTTTATGGATTTTTCTGGGTTTCCAGATTTTCATCCATTTTTGGGTATATAAATAGACTTTGTGATGTTAGTGTAAAAAGTTGTGGGACATTGATACAATGCAAAGTAATGTTACATGTATATCGTCAAACGAAAATGAAAGTAAACTTTGCACTAGGACTAGAAATAAACTTTGTTAACTAATCATACCATGAGTCTCAGTGGAGTTTGGAAATGAGTAGAGAAACGACATGGTCATAAATCGACAAGATACAAGTCATGTAGATTTGTAGAGGAAGGAAGTACTGTTGATACAAGCATGTCATGAGTCCAGCACGTCCAATATTGTTACTTCATTTAATATTAAAATTACCTTAGGAAGCATATCACTCTCTGTAATTGGGTGTAAATACTAATTAACTAGTTATAATCTTATTTGTAAAGTATTTCGAAAATGTGGCGATGTGCAGTAGAGTTTTTTCACTATTTTATCCAAGTCCACGTCTACTATCAGGAATGCATGCGTACCTGCTGGACTCCGACGCCGCCGTTCACCATCACCAAGGAAAAACATTGTTATATATCAAAAGTAGAAGTGCTTTTAATTATAAGTTTTATTGTAAATTGTAAGATTGGCAAGCAAGTCGATCAGCTGAGTTTATCATTATTATCGTCTTATCAGTATGAAAATTGTATGATGTTATCGGTGTGGGTTATCATTGATAATAAAGTTAATTGTTGAAAAGTATTGCTTTCTTTGTAGTTAAAAGAGCTCATTAATAGTAGTGAGTAACTAGCATTGGTTAGTTGAGCATATTTTTAGTTCTCTGTAAGTCAAGCAGA
>JAQFXM010001377.1:0-32997 GCA_034693345.1 Entomobrya multifasciata
TTTGATGAAATGTATGTAGTTCTTGTGGGCTCGTGTGAGGTATTGATTAATTGGTAATGAACTTGGGAAAGTATTATATATGCTATGCTTATCAAAATAGAATGTACTTTTTCCTTGTCAGAGAATCTAATAGGTACTTTCACTCCCAAAGCACGTGTTACTGTTTTAAATCTCTTTAAGTTTTCTTTGTGAAAGTTACATAAATAAACTCATGAATTGCATTTATTTTAACAATTTGCAAATGTATTAAAATTTCAAAAATTTTCGATGCAAAAATAATTTAGGCTAAAAGGATATACTACAGTCTAGATTCACAGTATTCTTATTCAATCATGATTGATTCATAATAAGTTGCTCATAAAAGAAGAATTTACACGCCTTAAAAGTTGTAAATGCGCTCTGTGGATTTTACGTGTCAGATAGGTTTTGCAGAGTCGTGTCCACAGTCGCAATCAGGGTACAAATTACAAAGTAGAAACTTGCAGTAAGAAAAATGGACAGTTAGTTACCTTTTCGATCCTTCTATTGACCACACATAATCTCAAAATAACCCCGAAAAACGTTCTCTTATGACTTATAACTAAAATCATTATAACTCTCACTTAAAAATTTGAAAGTAATTTATAAAATCAAATTCCTTAGACTGACGAACTATACTACGCAGTCATACGTCATATTTTTAGTTCGTGAACCAAAAACTGTTAAAATGACAAAAAACATGTAGGTAGTCGTTGATTTTTTAAACAGAATTAGTTGGTCGAAGCGGGACCTATATGATGATAATGATGATTGGCAAATAAAGCACTTTTCATCTCTATTGTTAGTCAATAGACTACAGTCTACCATTCATTGCTAATAAAACCTTATTGATGGTGAATACTGATAGTGTGCGAAATGACGAATGCTTTAATAAAGATATTGGTAAAGTGGTTTTTACTGGCCCATCAATGTAAACATTATGGTGCCTGGTAGCCAACCAGCTATTCTACAATTCTATGCAAAAAATCATAAAAAACAATCGGACATCCACCAAAATATTATTCCAAATCTAGTATACTGTATGTATGTGTAACTAGTTCATATTTTGATTACTGACCAGCCACTAAAAATGCATTTTATTCGTGAAAGCGAAAAAAAGAGGAATAAAAATGTTGAATGCAAACTTGATTAAAGATGAAACACATAGATAGATAGACAGATAGATAGATAGATTACACCTGGGAATAAAAATGTGTCCCTGAGATTTTTACATGAAAAATGTAAGTTTTATGCATGTACACCCTATAATTTATATTACCACTATAATATCTAAACAAACATTTTTGATAGAATAGATGTGTACCTAAATATTAGTCTCCTCTTTCGTATTCCATGTCCAGAAGTAGTCAGTAGTGGACAACGGACAACATGAACATTACTTCCATTGATTTTTGTCCTTCATCAAGGTTATCTACACAAAATATATGCATGTTTCCCACCTTGTTGAAAAGAACAAAAAAACGGGAAATAGTGGAACCTGGCACTGGCACAGGACACTATTTTTCTCTTGTAAATGTCGATTTGATGCTCGATCGAAGAAAGTTACAATTTTTCTTTCTTTCTTTTTTATTTACTCTGATATGATGACAGACTCTAGCATTCATGGAGCCCTCAGATAAAAGTGACCTGGGAGAAGTGACAAGAGGGAGTCGCGCCAGTCTCCATTCAACATCTCGATCAAGCCGTAGGAATAATCATGCTCATCATTACAGCAATCATATGACAAATGGCATGGGTTCCACCACCACCACTTCTACCACCAGTGGGGGACCATCTTTTTACACAAATAGTCCAATAAAGTATCCACCGGTTGTGGAAGGAAAATACTACGAGTTTGATGGGGTTTTCGATGAGAGTGCTCAACAGGATGAGGTTTATGAAGCGACTGCTGCCCCACTGGTTCGATCAGTTTTGGAAGGGTTTTATGCAACTGTTTTCGCTTATGGGGCTACAGGCTCGGTAAAAAAAATATGAATAGATGATGATTACACGTGTTTAATGATAGATGATTTAATTAATTTTTATAATTAAGAGAAAGATTTTTAATAATGAATGGGGAAAATATTAATGGTTTTCAAGGGTAAGACACATACAATGGTTGGCACACCTGGAAATCCTGGGGTCATGGCGAGAGCTGTCGCAGATATTTTCCGATTGTGCCAGAGCGGTGCCACGGATTATGGGACTAAAGCGGAGGTAATTTATAGAAACATGAATATGTGTAAAATATTATTTTATGGAGAGGGAAGTGAAAGGAAGGAAGTCTTTTTATTTATGGCTATTTGCGTTTAAAAAAAGGAAAAATAATTTTTGGGGAATAAAAAGTATCATTAATTTTTATGTAAATTGTATTGATTTTGCACACCTTTATTTTTCTGTTGGGATTGAGCAGGTGTACCTGAGCTACTTGGAAATTTACAATGAGCAGATACGTGACCTGCTTACCCCAAATCCTGGTGTAAATCTTGAGCTTAGAGAGGACCGGGAGCAAGTTCACGTTGCTGGGCTATCTGAAGTGCGAGCTACTTCGGCGAATGAGGTTAACACACACACACACATTATAAATGATAAAATATGCCGATGTGATTATTACGATCGCATTATAAATATGAATAGAAAAAAAGGGAAAGCCAAAATAGGGTCAATAGGAATGGCTTGTTGATGGATAATAAAAAGTTTTAAAGAAAAAGTCTGCATGCACACGTGTTTTTTTCTTCAATTTTTTGAACAGGTGCTCAGTTTACTGCAAAAAGGGAACAAAGCACGTACAATGGAAGCCACCGCAGCCAATACCACTTCTTCCAGAAGTCATGCCGTACTTATGGTCACTGTAAGACAGATCTCAATGCAAACTGGAGAAATTCTTGATGGAAAATTATACCTAATTGATTTAGCTGGTAGTGAAAGGGCTTCCCATACAAAGGTTAAATTAATTCCCAATTAAAACATGCATTAAAATAGAACCAACATTAATAACCTTCATTGCACAACTTTAATTGAATTTTCCACCGAAAATAGAATTCTGGAATAAGACTTCGTGAAGGGGGTCACATCAACCGATCTCTTCTCGCGCTTGGCAATTGCATCACAGCTTTGGCATCAGGTGCTGGAGAAAAGTATATAAACTACAGGGATTCCAAACTGACAAGACTGCTCAAGGTAAATAAAATCAAAGCTTGGGCCATATATTTTTTTCTGAATGCAAAAAATATAATAGAATTACAGCTCACCTTGAACTCAAGCATGCATGCATAATACACACAAACACAAGCTTTTGTAATCTAATCTACCTTAAAAGCTTTCTTGACACTTTTCTTTCAATCTTTCTCACAGCTTGAGTCTATCCAGCTAAAATTTTATGTTCATTGTGCATACATTTGTTTATAAACTGGAGAAATCTCGCTTTAATCCACAATTTACTTGATAGCAAGTAAGATTACTTGAGTGAGAGACAGTTGATTTTTTCAAGATACCAATCTATTCCAGCCCAAAAATATATATAAGCCGTTATAAATGGAATATTTAACGATGTGCCTTCTCTCAAATAATAGTTTATCGTATTATATTTCAGCAAATTTAACATAACATGCTGTCTTTTCTCTTATCATTAGCGTCGGTATTACCACCGTTGGCCCTTGAATATCAAGTCGATAATATGCATGTTTTCTTTTTTCTTCTTCTCAGATGTCTACATTTGGTACTAATGTGCTTGATGATAGCTTTTGTGTGTGTTTTCACTACACTTTGCGTGCTTTCTCCTATTTTCTTTCAGAAAATTCAGTCAGATTAATAATATGAACGAAGCTTCTTCAACAACAGCATTTTCACTAGCTTTGATGCTTATTGTCGTGACCTGACTTGGCTGACAAAAAAACTGACAAGACATTTTCTTCTTGGAAAAGGAGTCCCATGCACTGCACATATATATTTTAGAAGAAAAATACACTGGAAGAAAGTAGTATTTTCTTATTATTTTGCTACATTGAACCTAAAGTATATTTTCCATGCAAATTCAGCTGAATGAAATGAAATGCTTAGTGCTTTCTTTTATATTTACACAATCATCGTGGGACGCCTCCACACACACAAAAATCGCAATGTGACTCATGTTATCTTGTTGATAAAGTAGTAAAACGTTGAATAATATATTGAAACATGATGTTTTCATAAATACGCAATAGAAATGCATGTAAGCAAAATGTAGTATAGTGCAGTAGTAAATGTGTAACGTTACATTAGTTGCTTCTTTTCGTTAGAAAACAAATTTGATGATGGTAACACCAAAAAATTACCAAAGAAAGCAGCAGAATATTGAGTAGCTTGCTACACATGTATATTTTTTATGGGAAAGGTAATAAATTATTTATGTGCATGTGAAAAAATGTGTTGACAAGTGACAGTGGTTGACGGAAAATGTAAAAAAAGATGTAATGGAAGGGTTGAACTTGCATAATAATATGTATTTTACGTACGTACATTTACTAACATAATCTTGATAAGTTAAAGTTTATGTAGCATTTTTTATGCTGTAATATAAAATGCAATGGGAAAAGTTATCTTAAGAATAACATATTTATTAGCATAATGGCAAAGTATAAAGTAAACACGAAGATTATTGGCGATGTGGTTTAGATTTAGATAGTGAAATTTTCACTAGATACGGAAACGGAAAAACATAATCAATGGGTCTAGTGACAATGAGACAACGATCAAAAGTGATAAATAAAAAACATTTTATGCTGATGGTATCAATCTTTAGAGTACCTATTAACTTGATTACTTGATTAAAAATTTTGCTTTTATCACTTTACATTATAATACACTCTTGCTCATTATCATAAAGTTCTGCTTTGTTCTTGCTCACCTACTACCTTTAAAAGATCAACTTTTATCTTTTCTTATTTACAAAATTAAAAAGTTTATTGATTGCACCCAACAACTTTTTACTTACCCTATTTACCTATTTAACCCTTTCATGTTTAATTTTTATAGCATGCATGCATGTCTGTCTGCAGAATAACTTTCGTGATTTTTATGCATTGTTTATTCTTGTAATATTTTGTTATCACGTAAGGCTGCCCTTGGTGGACCCTCTAAAACTGCTATGATTGCTCACATCTCCGCCTCCTTTCTCCAGCGTGACGAGACCCGCAACACGTTACTCTACGCCCAGAGAGCACGAACGATTTCCAACCGAGTGAAAAAGTTTGTTTATCCCGGCCACCACACTGAAACAACTATGATGATCCAAGAGCTTCGAAATGAGGTCAAAAGGCTTCAGTCAAAATTGCGTTCTAATTCTACTGTAAAAAATGGGGATGAAAGTAATAATATGAATGATGACGCTGCTGTTCTAATGGCAAATAATATTGCGAATGGAAGAAGTGCCTATTATGGGGGAGGTGGGGGTGGTGGAGGTGGCGGAGTTGTTGGGAATAATCAAGTTTACAATAATGACATGGAAGACTACAAAAGTCACAATAAAAGATTAGACAGACCAGAAGTTAAAGCTTTAAAGGCTGAGATTACTGGATTATTTGATGAGGAATTTAGATTGCGAAATCATTTATTAAAATTGGATGGGGCCATGTTGCAGTCTGCTTTAGACTGTGAGATTTTACGGTTGATGGTGCTCGACTGGGAAAATTTAAAGACTGGTAATAATTCAGATGGGGAAGGTGAGACATGTTCCTAAAAAAGATGAATTTTTAAAAAGGTGCATTTAAATTTTTAATTACAATCAACATTTTTAAATAAGGTTCATCAGAAGAATCCGAAATGATGCTGGGAAACACTACCGAAATTCAAGGTGTCATGTCTGAACTAAAACAAGTGCGTCAAGAACAAGACCGTCTACTCCAACTCCGTTCCGACGTAGAAAACAAGCTTGTCCTTGTTCGTGAGAAAATCGTTCAAATGGAAGAAGAAGCAAACACATATCTCCCCGAATTACAGAGGGAGGTGCTCAGTCTTTTATGCAAACTTCAACAGGATCAACTGTCCAAAGTGTCAATTGAAATTGAGGCAGAGTTGAAAAGGAGGGGTAGTTTGTTGTTACGTTGTCTCCGTCAAAAGGCCCTTGGTGAAGCGATCATTCATCGACAAAGACATTTCCTCAATGGTATTGGTATATTGAATTGTAATTACACTTATGTATATTCATACATATACATACATACATACATATATGGAAAAAATGAAATATAATTGACTAGGGCACACGTGCTATAATGTATTTTTACTTGCCTTAATTCTAACCAACAGCTATATCCGGTTCTTCATCCGCATACCCACCACATCATCATCACAACAAGACAAGCGGTGGTGGTGGTGGCGGCGGTGGTGAAAGCGCTTTACCAATGACAGCCAATCATCATCGGAGCGATCGAGGTGACACATTTCTCCCTCCATTAACAAATGGAAACAATAATGGAAAAGCTACTCCTTCCAATTATCATCATTATCAACAACCTATCACCCACCAAAATAACATTGTGGCTAGCAATTCACCTACTTCCAGTGACAGAATGTCGGCAACTCCACCAGAACATCAGGCTGTATTAAAAAATCATAATAAAGATCCTCGCTCATCGGCTGCAATTATCATGTCAAATAGTAGGAGGGGGAGTCCAACACATTATGGAGGTGGTGGAGGGGGTGGGGGAGGAGGTGCTGGTTATTATCATCAATATTTTCCACCTTTGGGATCCGCTACGCCATCAGCTATTCCGAGAACTACTAAGTATTCTGACTTCCGTCAGCAAAAGACAAGGGGAATGGGTAATGGTGGAAACAATGGTATGGCGATGATGAATGGTGGGGGCGGAGGCGGTGTTGCAGGAAGTAATCAACCACCACCCTATTCACATTCACGGCCAATGTTACGGATGAAGTCAAGTAGTGAAGAGAATTTGGAGGAAAGGGCTGCCAGTCCCACAAGATATTTTGCGGAAAGAGGTGGAGGCGGCGGGGGTGGGGATGTTTATGGTGGGGGTGGAATGAGACCGTTGAGGAAACAGTCGGGGCATTCCCAATCGTCACAGAATATTCCTTATCCTTTATCATATTGATGATCAAAAATTGTATGGAAGGTTGGGTGAATATATGAACACTGGATTTTGATTTTTAAAGTTGGAAAAGAACATTTAATGCTTCCATTTAAATAAAAAACGAGAATGCAATATACACTTATTTATTACACACACCAAGAAAATCATTAAAAATGACTATAATGATGTGTTTTAGACTTATAAACAATCAATTGTGAAATTAAAAATTATAATAAGTTGACAATTAAAAATTATAATAAATTGACAATTAAAAATGGTCACGGGAATAAATTGAATTTTAAAATTTAAACCAAATCTTCTTCCAGATTACTAGCAGTTATTAAGTTTTGATCTGTTGACTGTTGAGTTGTTAGTCGTTTCCTGTGACCTGCTGTGGCTGGTGGAGGTGGTCGTGAGGTGGCCGTAGGTCCCCCCGCAGGTACTATATCTTTGCTGTCATTATCATCATCCGGAAATGTGTACTCCATTAATTTTAAAGCGGTTTTCACACGAAGATAAATTTCTTTACTCTGTTGAAGAAAAGATCAAATACATACATAAATATTTGCAATAAAATACTACACTGCATATATTTTTGAAATCTTACATCTTCTTCAACAACAAACCCACTCCCATTCCTTTCAATCATTTTGTAAACTTCGACCAGTTTCTTGTGAGCTTCAGAATACTTTTTATGATTGAAAAGGGACACGGAGTAATTCAACAGAAGATTGATGGGGTCTGTCGTTATATTTTTGGCGTTCAAACGCAAAGCTTGTTCGTATGCATGTTGTGCATATTCCACGTCATCCAAATGGCTGATTGCAACTAGACAAATCAAGCAACTTGATAGATGAAAAATAACTTTGCTACGTTGAAAGTTCAATGCGGATTGAGATGATAAACTGTAATGTGGTTTGAATTGAACATTTAACTGACTTACCTGCTAGCAGCATAAAAGTATGACTCTGATCCGGCTTCAGATTTATTGACGCTGTCAAAAAGTGAAACGCTGAAGCATACTGTTGCATATGCAAATGGAGGAGTCCCAAATTATGCAAGATTTTCCAATCGAATGGAGACAAATAGTAGGCTCGTTTCAAACAGCTAATTGCCTGTTCAATTAAATATTTTTTGTCTAAAATCACCTTAATCCCAATTTTCTATTTTAAAATTAATCTAGCTTGCTATCTTACAGCCACATATTTCCTTTTGCCAAAAAAGCACATTCCAATATTATTCCAGACTGATGCTGAATCCGGCATTGTTTGCATTACTATCTTGTATTTTGCCAGGGCCTGATCATAGTCATCGTATGTCTACACAAGTGAATTAAATAATAATTGCTTTGTAATCATCACCATTAAAAATTTATAATAAATTCAGCATAATTTTTTAGCAGTCCAACTTGAAGCATTGAAGCAATTGCCACTGTAGCTCTGGCATTCCAAGGGTCAAAAGCTATTGCAGATCCCAGCCTTGAAAATGCTACGTCATCCCTTCCAGCTTTCATGTAAAGTACGCCCAGATTACTGAGAATATCAGAATTTTCTGGAAATACTCTAAAACAAGTAATTAAACCCAATTAAAAATATTGGAAAATCCTGACATCTTTGTAACTCAAATTTAATTCCACTACACAAGTGCACACCCACCTTGCAGCTTTTTCATATGTGCCAATAGCATCCTGAATATTACTCTTTGCAAGAGAAATCTGTGCTAAAGACTCAAACGCTTTATGCGTCACTCTCGATTGAAGGGACAAATTCATGTGATCCTTAGCCTTATCCAAGTCCCCCATAAAAAGAAAGCACATGCCCATGTTATAATGTGTCTCAGCATCCGAATCTTCATTTAGCACTTGAGCTTTCTGATAAGCATCAATTGCAAGTTTGTGCCTTCCAAGTAAAAACCTGGATAATAATGCCATTTAGTTTTTAACTGCATAAATAGATATTTTGTTAATAAAATAGATGAGGTTTTCTGATTTTAGGGATATAAATTTCGGTTCATACAAAGAGCGAGCAATTTGTCGGACAGTGGTCGCATTAGTTGGTTCCAATTCATGACAAACTTGTAATTTGTCAAGGGACTCTTGCATTTTCCCTTCGCTTCGATAGATCAGAGCCTTTAAAAATCAAGTTTAAAATAGCTTAATAAATTTGATGTTTCTTTAGCCTTCTACTTTTTGAGTTACTTATTTGCTAACTTTCTCAATTATTAACTGATCTGCGCTATTGAGAAAATCGAATCAAAGTATGCATTCATTTTTACACCAAGGAAGTCATACAAATTAAGATATTTTCTTACCAGAATGTAGTTAGCATACTCTGATTGTCCATTTAATCGAAGTAATTCTTCAAAAATGATTTGTTTGCAAGTTGTAAATTCCCTTCTCACGTAATGCAAGTGAATTAACCAATTTCTGTTTGATGGGTGCTTCAATTCAGCTATTTACAAACATTTAAAAATAAACAGAATTATATTTTTTTTTAAATAGCTGCTTAATTTTATGTGCACAAAGTTATCTAATGATTTTATCTCTGTTTTTTAAATTTGCCTTTCTTATGATGTGCTTTCAAGTTGACTGAAGTACCACTTCCCGTTTGTCTTCCAGAAACAGGGCCGGGTGAGATCTCGGCTGTTGTCTCAATTGTTTGAGACTTCCCTTGTACGTCAGGGTCCATTTTAGTTTAATATTTAAACTTTCACCTATCTTTTTACTTAATTTTCATTACCGACTTCCAAGGGACCAAAATATTTCTGTCATCAAAGCATATTTTACTTACGAATCATAAGCATTGACGTATTGTAGATCGATCATCGCATATCGCATAGTTTGCATTGCAAAACGATATGATATGGAAAAAATAC
The DNA here is from genome assembly GCA_034693345.1 of Entomobrya multifasciata. Classification (NCBI taxonomy): domain Eukaryota; kingdom Metazoa; phylum Arthropoda; class Collembola; order Entomobryomorpha; family Entomobryidae; genus Entomobrya; species Entomobrya multifasciata. The sequence goes on from JAQFXM010001377.1 coordinate 9,963, forward strand.
TACAGGTGAACACAGAAGGTAGGAAAAAAGTGCATGGATACCTTTTGTTGTGCATTTTTTGATCACGTACAATTTGGCAACCGACGAATCATGTATAATATGACACATGGCTGAAATGCCACTTGATAATCTGGTTTCAGGGAAAATCCACAAACGATTGAAAAATTACATAAAGTCATTTACGTTAGTACAATTTTCATTATACAACTTGCTTTCAAATTGGCGTCTAGACGAAACGACCGAACTTCTTTGTTCATATAATTCATTTCCCCTAATATTCATCATAAATTATAATTATCATCAGAATCTCAACTTTCCTGTAAGTAATTCAATTCATATCAAGATTTATTTTTTAAATCCAATCAATTTATCATTTATCATATTTCCCCAGAATACAACCTATATACTCACATTACATACAAGCAAGATTCGCTATCGACCATGATTTATTTGAAATTCAAATAAAGTTTCAATTATCTACTTCAACTCTCTGTATTTAAAATGTACATTTTAGTAAACAGACAAATATAACAACGTAATGTAGATTACCAGGTACGTCCGTACCTTGAACTCCTCATCTCTACTCTCTCTCTCTCAACTCTCAACCCAAACACCCAAAAACACATTTTAACCACCACCCTCCCACATCCATCATTATCATAATCGTACATTTCCCTTTATAACCATCATTATATTTATTAAAGGTACCAACACTCTGTATTGTAGGTATACATACCAATAAAAAAAATTTAGGCCCTTGCTACATTACTGCAATTCAATTCAACTTCAATATAAACTACGTTACTGGCATGTTCCCATTTTTTCATCTCACTAAATTCTTCTTCACCACAAGTCCCGTTTTTTAAGTATCATCAATATCATCATCTTCATTACATGTAATCAAAGCCATAAACATGTAAACAGGCCCACATACAAAAAAATACGTAAATATGTATTAACTGAGCATGTGAACAGTGAACATTACAGTTACCCATTATTATAGAGGGTACAGACGGGTACATGATGAAAAAACACCTTTCATCTTTTCCTCTCCGTAATTTATTCTGTCAGCCAGAATCAGAATACCTGCGCATCTTTAGAAATAAATAGTACACTAGAAAATCCTTAAAGCATTAAAAGTACTTATCCGACCTGAAAAGCATGCATACCAAATGTACTTAGCACAACATTCAGACATTCCTTTACATCAATTCAAGACGAAGATCATCTTCACCTGAAAAAAAAAACAAGGAAGAATCTTTCACTTCACATCCTTCATTTTTTTCCTCATCTCTCAACTCGTCATGAGCTTTTTTACATGCTTTTTTAGTGCACCATCTGTGTAAACTATAGACAAGACACGTACATACGTTCCGTAATATAATCCGTACAAAAAAATATTATAATAGACTTGCAATTTGCAATATAATTAACAGTGAGTTGGCCATTTTTAAAAGTACATTCTTTTTTAAAATTATTTGCTTGTGGTGGAGTAATTAGTAATATAAACGTAATTAATGTTTTAAAGTAGATTTGAAATTTGTAGCTTGATTGGTTATTGGTTTTAATTTGTGTGTTTTTTTTTGTTGTGGTTTTAAAATAGGTTGTTTGAGCTCTCTGTATTTTGGGTGGAGGCGTGAGGTCCTTTGCAAATCAAAATGAAATTTGAGGTGAGGAGGATAGCTGTGAGGAAAAGTTAATTTGACATTTTGGAAAGGAACGGGGGAGTAGAATTGGAGGGAGTGGTGGGGGAGGGGAATGTTCAGTAGTTCTCTGAGAATAGCCCTGAGGGGCTTGGAAAGTGCATTGGAAAATGTGACAAGTAAAACGAGTCAACATGCAAGGTCCCTATTCAGCAGGGTTGGTGGTGGGAGTGGGGGAGGAGGAAGCGGTGGAGGTGGTGCTAGTAGTAGTCAAGTAAGAAGACAACAAGTTCCGTTCCTAATTAGTACATCACCAACAAGTAGTATAGCTGGAATCCAGCCGGGTCAGGGACCTTCATCATCATTATCGCCATCATTAAGAATGTCAACATTCTCAGCTGATCAAGGTGGGGGTGGTCCATTAAAAGGTTCAACTTCAACATCGTCAACACCTCCTGTTTTTCCTCCCTATGTTCCCTCCTCCCCAGACAGAAGAAATGGTTCTGGAGGTGACGTCGCCCCCGAGGTTTTAGAAGATATGGAGGATTTATTCGTAGAAATCAGAAAGGAGCTTCATGGTCGAGATCCAGAATTGTGTAAAGTTGCGGAATACTACTTTGATGGACAAGGGAAAGCTATACGTCCAATGATAGCTATTATAATGGCTAGAGCAATTAATGCCCATCTTCAAGGTTCCCTTCGAAGTTTTCTATTGCCCCAACAAAAGCAACTTGCGTTGGTCACTGAAATGATTCACACGGCGACATTGGTACATGATGACGTTATCGATAGGTCAAATAAAAGAAGGGGGAAGCCCAGTGTGAATGCCTTATTTGGTGAAAGAAGGACGATTGTTGGGGGTGACTACGTTTTGGCAAAAGCTGGAGCTATGGTGGCCCGTTTGAATAGTGACGAAGTCACAGAAATTCTCGCCCAAGTGTTGGAGGACCTTGTTCACGGAGAATTTATGCAAATGGACACGAGTGCAGACATCTCGGAGAGATTTGCTCATTACATTGGAAAGACTTTCAATAAAACAGCTAGTTTAATGGCTTATAGTTGTAAAGGGGTAGCCATTTTGGGAGGGAGTGATGATTCCCTAGCGGAAAAAGCATTTCAGTATGGGAAACATTTGGGAATTGCTTTTCAACTTGTGGATGATCTTTTGGACTTTGTGTCGTCCACGGCAGAAATGGGAAAACCAGTGGCGGCGGATTTGCAGTTGGGATTGGCCACAGCACCGGTGTTATTTGCGGCTCAAAAGTTTCCCGAGTTGAATCCATTGATTGAACGAAGGTTCTCTGAACCTGAGGATGTGGCCAAAGCTTTGGAGTTGGTGAAAAAGTCGGATGGATTGGAGGAGACGAAGATACTTGCGCAGAGGTACTGTGCGGAAGCAATGAGGTTTGCCAACTTTCTAAAGCCTTCTGTGTACAGAGATGACTTGGTGCTTTTGACGGAAAAGGTGGTAAATAGAACGAAATAATAAAAATGTAATTTTCTAAATTTGTAGCTAATTTATAAATTTTTATAGTTTAGTATGAACATTTTTTGTATTTAAGATAAATATTGAAAACAAATTTGTTTTTGTGTATAATTTATTCGGTTGTTAATTGAGTTAGTAGAGAGATCTGTTGTTTCATGAAAATATCAACAAGCATTTGTTTTTTTCTAGTAATTATCCTAAATTAGGATTCATAATTATTTATTAACTAATTGTAGGAGATCATTAGGACAAGGAGACTTACTAAAAACTATAAAGCTACTTTATGTACTTAAAAGCCAGACAGACACGTGATTAGACTATCAATACATATTTTTCAAGTAAAATTTAAAAGGATATACAGTACAGTTAAGGGTTTTTAAAGCTTTAAAAAAGATGTTAGTTAAGTTAAGTAGATATATAAAAAAGCATGGCCAATATTTATTCCTAAAAATATAAAAATACTTTATATTAATCAGTAATTGTATTATGTATGTATCAAATGAATATATATTTATTGAAAAAAGAATCTACTAGATTTATAAATATAGTGTGGATAAAATTTATAAATAAAAATTTATTTTCAATTTGAAACAAATTTACAAATCACAATAATTTTATAACTATTTTATCGGTAAACTGAGCACATGGGTATTTTGATTGGTTTCACTTGAAAAGGGTTTTTTTCTTTTAAGGAATGACTATTGTTTCTATTTGCGGCAGTGTCATTACTTAAAAATTTACTACTTTAACTAACATAACGTGCGTTTTTATATTTTTTGTCTTTGTTGCACCATTTCATTGTTTTGACTAGTTCTCTGTAAGTTAAATAGGTATACAGGTCTATCTGAATCACATTTTATTTTTGTTGCGAAAAATCGTGCTAAACTGCTATTTAACTTGTATTTTTACAGTTTCATTTTTCAATTCATTAGTGCCAGCAGCAATGAGTATTACTTTTTATACAGTTGTGTGTATAATAACTTAAATTTGTTTCCACTTTTATAAAATCACATTGCATAAAAGTAAAGGTAAACAAATTAATTTTATACAAGGCCGGTAGGCAGTTTTCATCATTTCATTTCAGTTTACGTATATTTAATTAAAGCTATTTAGCTACTTATCTATCACATTTATAAAAAAATCTTTATCCTGGATTAGGATTATCCCCTGTTGACGGCTGTGGTTGTGGTGCTCTAAATTTTGGAAATACTAAACCAAATTTACTTTCTATTCCAGCTATAATTGGTAAAGCTAAAGCGTATCCTCCAATGTGGTCAGGGTGAACGGATTTGATATGGTGGAGGCCAGTCACCAAAACGGAAGCTTCGGATCCTGAGGGTCTCCTATAAAAAATATTTAATTGAATGAGATACATGACATATTATTATGCCTCAAATTTTTAACATTTCTTACGATCCAGCGAAATCCACATAAAATAACCGCTGTAACACTTCATAGATTAGTAGCGTAACTCCAAATTGTGAAGGTGGCTTAATCAATCGTGTGCCCTGCCAAAATGCTTTGAATCCTTCTTCCTGGTAAATTTTCCCGGCGGCATCCAGTATTCCTCTGTATTGTGATTGGCCTGGTTTGGCCTTAGCCTTAATTTAAATTTAAAATGCTTATTTAGCATTCCTCATCAGATAATTAGTTAATTATATGTATTTCCTTACCTGTAGCCTTGTTTTTATCACATCAAACGGCATTGAAAGCGGCGCCCCAGGCACACTAGCTAGTACCCCCGCATACAACAATGTTAAAGGACTATTGTATCCATTATCATCTTGAAATTTTACCTTTAAATGTGCATAAGTTGGAAAAAATATTGCACAAAATGGCACATCTCTTAATATACAAGCACCCAGCCCCTTATACAACCCAAAGAATCCCAATTCTCTTGTCACTTGAAAAGTTTTCAATCTCGCTCTATGATTGATTTCACTTGCAACTTGTATTCTAATTTTAACTGCTTCCACGGGATTCGCAAATAAAACATTTGAGGCACCTGCACACGCTCCAGCTAATATTTCACTGCGGAGAGGTACCTTTCCTTTTCTATTTCTCAGTTTGTCACGTATATAATCATTTATCTGCAAAAAATATATTTACGAAAATTAAACTTAAAACAACTCCTCAACAATCAAATTTTACTTTTAAAATTGTAAAACATGCCATATGTGCCATTTAACTAATTACAGTTAATTTTAATGCTTTCCCTATCGCCACCCCTATTAATTGTGGTAGCAATCCTCTGTACAACCCGGTCAGTCCCTCGTTTTTAAACGCCCTTTCCAAACAGTCTAAATTACTTTTGTACGCTCCAAACTTTTTATAAATTCCAGGTCTCTGAAGTTGCATTCTGGTCTTCACTAAATCCATCGGGTATACGAAAAACGCTCCAGCAGCTAATCAATCAAATAATTAACCATTTTTGCTAAATATTCTCAACAATTAATTATCTTTTCAATTAAATCTTTTTTGTACCTCCTGCTGCCGTCCCCATTGTAAATCTATACGCAATCTCCAAAAACTCAATAAACCCACTCCTCTCCTCTGGACTCAGGACGGCTTTAATATCTACAATCCTTTTGTTCACCTTTTTATAATATTGCTCTGGAGCAATTTTCTCCAAATCACTATAAATTATTGTTCTCGAGTCATTAATTAGTTCACTCAGATTAAACAGGATGTCCACTTGCAATGGGGTAATTTGACTCATCACATTTGCTGCATTTAAAAACTCATTTTTCGAAATCTCCTCCTCCCTCTCCCCATCCGACGCTTGGAGATACACCTTCTTAGCTAATTCCATTTGGCCCAAAAGGGAATTGAACGCCATGAAGTAGGGATAGGATACCTTGTCATTAACATCGTCATCATCTGAATATCCCGATGTTCTTTTCACCACAGTTTTCATGTGCTTCAGAACAGGCTTGGTTAAAAGATGGGATCGGATTGTGATCATGATTTGTTGAAATTGGTCAATGGATATAAATCCGGAACCGTCTTCGTCAAAACGGCGGAAGGCGTCGGATCCATATTCTTCATGGAAGTCCTGTATCAGTCAAATTAATGAGGCAATAGATGAACATTATATCTACTACGTAATTAAAACCGAAATGGGTGTTAATGAATAATAAGGGCTTTGATTACGTGCAAAAACTGGCAAAACTCGGAATACGGCACAACCCTGTCCTTCTTCTCTCCAAAATATAAATTAGCAAAAGTTCCATCCAAATTAAATGGTATCTTTTGCTGAAGCGTTGTTTGTGAAATAATCTCTTTAAATTCTTCAAAAGACACGATCCCATTTCCATTAGTGTCGAATAAACGGAATGCGGTATAGTACAGGGCATCCGGCACACAAAGAAGACCTTCAAATGCTTGGAATTCGGGAAAGGAAATGAGTCCATCTTTGGAAGTGTCGATAATTCCAGCTAGTAGCTTTACAGAACCGGGATGATGGTTTGGGTCGGAGTGGAGGCCGAGAAATTTTCGGATAAAGTCTTCAGATTTGATGAACCATTCGCCATCGGTGTAGACAGATGCATACTGTGTGATTGATTTTAAATAGAGATTAATGAATGATTATGCTTGATTAACAGTTTGTTTTAATTTGCAAAATTATTTAATCAACCTTTTGAAAAACTCGTTTTAAATCTTCTGTGGTGGCTCGTTTGAATCTTTCTTCAATTCCCCACGGATTATTATCCTGAATTTATGCATCAGTGCATCCATTAAATTATTTGTCCAATTTTAATGATTAGATAATCAAAATCATAAGTGAATTAACAACTTATTTTTATAAGGTGCTGCTAAATTTACTGCGCTAGTGCACTAAAAAGCGAATCATTTAAAAAAGAAAGGGAATTTGAACAAACCCAAACGATCAAGGACCAAGCCATGATAACAAGAACGGCAAAAATTGAATTTTGAGGCGAACAAGGTGAAAAATCAGATATGTATTTTTATTGAATCAGGTGCAGGGCTGTTGATGATGATGGATGGAGGTTGCAATTGCAGAACATTGCAAAATAAATGTAAAATAAGTTGGCAATTGAATGGCACATAAAAATATTTATAAAATATGTAACAGTAATACTGAATTTGGAGAGAAACATTAAACATGAATTAATGGGTCAGTCAATTAATAATGAAAAAGCTTTCACGATTATTTATAACAAATTGATGAAGAACAAGAGGGTAAAATGTAGTTCGGTTAAAGTAAACAGTAAAAATTAGTAAAAATTCGTTTTTAACAATCAATCACCATTGCTGTTCGCAAACAGCTATATCAGATCAGCTATCTGTAGCGTTTTTAGGAACACGCTGCTATTGTTCCAAAAATAGTCCGTCCTTTTTGTGACTTTTTATCGCAGAGGACTTGTGAAGGATGGAATCCAATACCAGAAGACAGTAACATAGTATGTAGTACAAGTATAACTTTGTAACAATCAGAATCAGAGAAAATTTATCATGCGAACAATTTCAAGATGCAAATCATGATGCAAACTGCTGAGAGTGAAAATTTACTCACGGTTGACTTTCCCATAATTCAAAAAACATTTACCCGAGAGCTGATTTAGTTTGAAATTTTCGCAATTATTTTAGCAGCACCAAACATTTTTTCTGCTAATCTACTTATCTTGTAGAATAAACCCCGGACCACTACCACCACCACCTTGTGCTTTCCTATCTGTGCACCTGACCTGGAAAAGCTATTTCCAAAATGTGTAATCTAAGCAGCAGGTGTACTATTTTTTTCTTACCATTTCCTCCTTCTACTTTACAAACTGAAAAAAGGGTGATGATGGAAATGGGAGTACATAGTTTGGTGGAAATGTTGGCTTAGAACTAGAATAGATTGGAAAACAATTCCATGCAAAGCAAAACACAGCATTTCCATTGGACAAGGTTTACCAAAGCGTGCAAAATTCTCAGCTGTGTTCATCTCTGTGAGAGTGCCATTGCCATTTATTTTTGCACGTTATGGGAATACAATGTTTATAGCCAGCCGTAGTACTTTGTGTGGAAACATGTGAGTGTGTAAAATTGCTGGCATTTTCTGGTTCTGGTTACTAGTTTCATGGTTTTTGGTCGTAAGCCGAAATCCCGTTGAGATTTGAGCTGGATATCTGCATCAGTGTTGCATGTCGTCGCACAATATTATTTGAGTGTGAGCCAAATGAATGGCTCCTCATTATAGCGCATTTTATTTTGCAGGCATTGCTGTACTAATGTATATTTTAATAGCAAATTTGTTAGAGCTAAAAATATAGTGTAAATTTCACACATATAAAAATAGGGTTGTATCGATTGACAAAGCCAAAAAAAATCTTTGCTGCGCTGGACACAACAACGCATTTTGTTTCATTTCCTTGGGGCAACTTGAGACACCGAGATTAAAACGAAAAATCATACCTTACGTCAATTAGCAAAATTATAGACAATTGTTGGATGATTGACGTGCAATAGGTTAAAAGACCAGTAGCCCAGACACTACACAGACGTCATCATTTTTATAGATAAATATACCTAATAATTAGACAGACAAATTCACTATTTTAATGTCATGTCATATTAGCCATTTAATACCTTCAAAGAATTGAACAGATATTTTAATGTGATTTTTTTGCGTCATTGGTTTACGTTTGCATTAGATTCAATTTGACCAAAGCAAATAAAAAAAGTAGTACAACATTTCTGGTAGCAATTTTTATTTGTTTGCCGACCATTCAACCACGTAATCCATTTTAGATAAAAACTAGTTTATCTACTATATATTCATTTGCTGAAGAAGTTGATCTTTCTTGACAATGCTGTGATGACGTATATTTGATCTAGAGTATGGAGTGGAGAGATTAAGATGTGCGTCCTTCTTCATGTTTTCAACTTATTGATGATGACTATGATGAGTATGTTTTTTTAGCCGGTGCCCTTTATACATTTTCATCGTCAATCGACATCACATAGGGATCACTTGGATCAAATCAAGTTTACATTGTATAAAAAAGTTGTCATTTCGCTTCTATTCTAATATGTTTTGCTACTTTACTTTGGGGATTTTACGTAGATTACCAATCTGGACCACAATGTCACTATTTATTGCGTCACATTCTTAGTATTTCACCTTTTAGTCTAATTCAATATAGCTAACAACTCTAATGTTCGGTTTTTAGAGGTTTTTGGACCTGGGAATGGCAACGCCTTATGTAATACCCTTACCTGTTTTTTTCTTCACCAATTAAAATTTTTCAACTGCATGCCAATGTCTATCGCATCATCGCATCAATCTAATCCCCGTGTGTATACTTTGTTACATAACACGTTTTTTATGTTCCACGTGTGGGTCCGTTTTGTGTAGGTCCATGAAAAAAATATCTGTTTTAATTGCTATTTTTTTGTTTTGAAATTGGGTTACCAATTGTATTTCTTTTTTGTGTAAGAACAAAATGAACATGCAAAATTAGACGGGTAAATCGTGAGAAAGTCCATTCACCATTCCTCATTATCAATATAGCATCCTTTTTTACACATAACGTTTATTCTGTTCGTGAGTCACGATTCAATTGAAGGTATTTTATGCAACATGCAATTGGACAAAATAGAAAGAAAAAAAGTGTTAAAGACAAATTTTCAAACTTTAATTATTCATTTTTTATTGTTCAAATTAAATAATTTAAGTATAATGTATTCACAGTTTAAGTAATTTTTATAATATCTTTTTTTCTTTTTTCTAAAATTACAACCAAGTTATATGATAACACAAAAAAACGACAACGAAAATTATTACCTGTTTTATTTAAATTCTTTGGAGTAAAACGTGTGACATGACATGTTAACACAGTAAACTTAATTGTAGTGTATGTATTATATTGTATTTGCTGCATTAAAAATTACATAATAATAATTTTAAGTGACGATACTTATCTTATCATTATCTTTTTTAATTGTTTTTATATTATATACACACGTATGCATTATATTTTAATGGAGAGGTAGACTTAAAACGCTAAATGACTATTTAATTGTAATACAAGTTGTAATGTAAACATGCAATGCTTTTTTTCTATTTAAAAATTCAATTTAAAAATTCCATTAAAATCATTTTACTGTTTCTTCAATGACCTGAATACTAACAAAGCCAAAAACCAGAAGAACAGCGTCCACCCACTCACAATGGCGAGTCCTGGCCATACTTTTGGATGCATTAGACCTAAACCTCTACTTGTAATTGAGCGTAACGACTCGCAAGTCAAAGTTAATGGGAGGCAGTAACTAAACCAGCGGAGCACATCTGGCATGGCTTCCAAAGGCCAAATGACTCCCGCGAGGAGCATCATTGGCAAATAAAAGAACATTCCTAAGAATAACGCTTCTACTTCGTCGGGACATAAAACTCCAACAAGTAAACCAGAAGCTTGTCCACAAAGTCCAGTGATAATGCAAACTAGAAGAAACAAAGCTACGGATCCTACCACCTCCAAATTAAAGCCGAGGATGAGGATACCCGCGCCTAGAGCTGCTTGGAAAAGGACGGTTGTTCCTTCGGTTATAAAGTAGGAGACCATTATGTCAAAAGTTGTGATTCCAGCAACACGGGAGCGGTCAAGGGTGCCTTGTTTGCGGTCAGTAATTACTGAGACGGCACAGGAGCAAAGGGTGATCAAGTAGATAATCCTGTTACCAGAAAAACATTAATTTTAAATTTTAAATTTCGACTTTGAAAAGTAGAAATTGTTTTAGTATTTTACTTACAAAATAAGAGCTCCTGGAATAATGTATTCCATGTAACGGGAATCAATGCTTCCATAAACACCAGTGTACTGTATTCCAAAAAAATAATTTAAACTTATTTTTCATCAATTAAACTGTATAAAAAGGTTATCTCATATTAGCCAATGGACTTACATTGAATGGAAGTTCGACTTCCATTGGATTGCCCCCGCAAAGAGAAATGCTGCCCTTTAAGTAGTCTTGGAATGACATGAATAAATTGTTAATCATGAAGACTCCAGCCAAATAATCTGTTTAAAACATTTCATCACATTTAATTATTAGTAATTATGAAGAAAACTTGTAGCTGGTTATTTTTATTTAGTTGGTTTTCATTTTTCTTACGTGACATATCCAACTTCACTTTCACAATAGAATTATCCAACGTTTCATTATCAGCATAAAGACCATGTGCACTTCTGAATCCCACATATTGCGAGTAATTCACCGGAAACGAAAGATATCCCCACATTTTCCCCAGCTTCACCTGGTCCACAGCCTCTTGTTCACTTCTCACCGGAATAAAATCGAAAAAGTCTTGCTTCCTATGTTTCAACTGATCCAAATATCTACAGCTCAAGTCACTTCCGCAAGCATTGTTATTATTCATGCAGTGTTCTTCCCAGTCTGGAAACTCATGATTAGCCACTCCAATTTTCATGTGTTGAGGGTCCTGTCCGACGATTAAAGTAGTCAATATCATTTGTACAGATGGAAGGAAAACAACTCCAAGGACAAAACTAAAAAATGTATCAATTTACCCCAAACATTCATTAAAACTTCTAATTAACTAAAAATTCATAATTTTAACCTTCATAACTTTAACATTAGTTGACTTACACAGGATTCCTAAAGAAATTCAAATAATTCCTAATCGTCAACGCCTTCACCCTACTCGCCCTAAACCACATGTCATCACTCAAATTATCAATAAAAGACTGTCTTCTTTTCAAGCTCGAGTGTCTTTTCTTCATTGGTTCCCTATCTCCAATCGGTACTGTTTTTTGAAACTTCAGCCCAATCACTCCAGGTTTTCCCTCACTCATTTCATTTTGCTTATGATTTCTACTCAACATTGGAAGCATTTTATTCACCCTGCTATAAAAACTAATTTCGGATAACGCCTCCCTAACCAAATCCCCTTTAGTGCCACCAATCCCATTTTTATTAACAGTGCTATCATTATTATTCTTCTTGGCCGAGTCTTCAATCGATGGACTTAAATCGTTACGACAAAGCTTGAGCACAATGTCTTCCAAAAGATGAGCCTTATGTTCCTTCAATAACAAATCAGGTGCCTTTTCAGCAAGGAGACGACCGTTTCGCATTAACCCAACTGTGTGGGAGTGACGTGCCTCCTCAATGTAATGAGTTGTGATAATTACTGTAGTTCTTCGTTTTGTCACTAGTTGGTATAAATGGTTCCAAATACTGTTGAAAAAAAATTACCACAATTAAAAATTGTTAAGAAATCCCTACACTAATTAACCATCTCATTATAAAAATATATTTTTAAAATATATAAAAATCATTCGTTCACATGCCTTTCTCGTAGCAAAGGATCCAATCCAACCGTCTATGGAATTTTTGCAAGAGAGGAAAAAAATGAAAGTATTGTAAATCAACTGCACATTTAATTATTACGATTTTTTTTCAAAGCATTTGATGATCATTGGTCATAAGCAAGTTATGCATGTGTTTGTACCCACCGGCTCATCAAGAATAAGCAGTTGAGGATCGTGAATAAGCGACGCTGCCAGTGATGACCTTCTCTTTTGACCACCACTGAAAAAAGATTGAACACAAAACAAAAACTCAAATAATGATGATAAGTGTACATATGTACCCTTTTACCCTTTCAATACACACGTATAATTATTAAACAAAAATGGTACACAAGAAAACGTGTAAAAAGATGAGCATTGCATAATCCGTAATTATCCCCCTTTTTTGAAATACAAATATGTACGCTTTACAAGTTTTATTAGGTCTTCTTTTCTGTTTTGATTGTTGACTGTGTAAATTCATGCAATTTTTTGAGCATGTTGATTGTTGCGACTGTTGTGGTAGTGCATATTCATTTTTCATCATATCATGAGTAGTTTGGTTACACACATGACTGACTATGATGAGTCATATGAGTGTACAATTGAATGAAAAATGGTTTTACTGCATGTCACTATTAAAATCATGTACATTACACCTTCAACGATTTTTCTAGGTTAAGTTAATAGGCAATCTACTTAAAGTACTGCTGCTACTTGATGATGATTACAGGGTTTGGGATATTACATTTAAAAATTTCATTTTTCAAACGTATGTACAGTTAAATTATATCACAGTCAACCTTGACAAAAAATATTAATTTGATGAAAAGTAAATTGGAAATAGTGGGGATTTGGGAGATTGATAATTGTAATTTTTAAGGGGAGTGTACTGCAGGTACTTTAATGAGAAAGTATTTTATATTTTGTTATTAAATTTTTAAGTGAACTTCTACCAGAATTTTGCAAGCATCTTTTTACACATGAGTGTGTGTGGGTGTCTTTTTTGAAAATATTTAATGGTAAGATTTTTTACCTGAGCTCACAAATTTTCTTGTTTCGATTAGGGAGCTGGAGGAAATTGACAAGGAACTCAGTCTGGCCATCAATTTCCGTTGCAGTCATACCGAAAATTCGGCCAAAGTACTGGAGTATTTCTTTAATTGTGAGGTACTCGTAAAGGGCAATATCCTGTTGAAAAATAAGCAACATAAATTAAACATAATTAAAAATACATGCGTACATACGTCATTTCATGAAATCAAAATAATTCATCGTTGTTCCAGTAAAATCGATTCCGAATAAATCAATAAACTTCTTAATCATATGCGCAATTAAAAACATTTCTGTCTGTAGTCTGCAAAATCATAAAATAAAACTTGCTTCATTTCAGTTTGATTAGTACTAGTACCTTTTCTGGTTCTGACTTTTGGCTGTCAGTTTACCATACATGAAAGCATAAACCACATTCATTGTTGAAAAAACAACAAACCAAAACTGTTTCAGCTTCAGTTCATCTCTTCATCCATCATAATTCCGAGTTATTAAAATACATATTTCCATACAATTCCTGATGAGTATATTTGTTTGTTTTTGTTTGTGAATATGGTCAGTTTTTTAATCGGGAAATTATTTTGTTATGATAAAACCATTGAAAGTATTGGTTTTATTGCAAAATTCTTGTACTACAAAATGTACTTTTAAAAGTTATTCCGTTCGTTCCGGATATGAATTATTGCACTACATGAAAATCGATAAAAAATGCAATAAGCTATACAAACAAAACGATTTATATAATTGGTCTCAATCTAATCGCAAAGCAGTTGGGGGAACAATTATGCAGAAATTTTTTGCACTTGAATGTGAAAAACTGCCACTCTAAAAATTCATCCAAAAAAGACTGCTGCTGCATGTAAGATTAAATCATAAAAGGATAAGCATGCAATTCCCTATACAAAAAGATAATTTCCCACGACTGATGTGCAAATCGTCTTAAAGCATAATTTAAGTACTTAATTCAATGCCACACTAACAAAAAGGATACTAAATCCTCCTAATGATTAAAACCAGACCAAGAGTCTATACGGAATTAACCAATTAGAAGTTTATTGGCAGTATAAGTAAACCACTTATTTTCAAATAAGTTTCCCAATCAAACTGTTAATGCATTTATTGCACTGATGCCCACCACCTCCATCAACAAACCACTGAGAGAACAATTAACTCTTTGGCTTCCTTCGTCGACTACTTCATTTACTGAGTGAGACGAAAGATAAGTAAGTATATGCATAGTATTGTTTACCTACTTATCCATAAACAAATCAGAAAAGATGAAGAAACTCCTACTTAACGACACAACTTACTCGACTTGGGTGAGAATCCCACTACGAATTTTTATAGAGGATAATGATAGGTTTTTAAAATAGGTAATTACTCTTCTCGGCTACTTTAGTTTTTTAGTATCAAATCGTTAAAAAAAACGTGAATTTATATTGTCCTCTTTGCAAAATAAAATTTAAAAAATATATTCAGACAATAGATTTAGCAATTTAACAACAAGAATTTTTCCTTTCCTTGTTTATATTTATATGCATTTTAAATTATCATTAACAGTCCATCATTCATTTTATATTTATGTTTGGTTATGAGAACGCATCGGTTTTAAATTTATGACCAAATAATTATTGGTTTGCCTTGTTACACCAAAATAAGTTACGTTACATCAATTTGTACACTTGTCCATAGTCCATACAAACAGAAAAGACGAGATGGCAGTGGAAAGAAATACGTGATCTCTCTGACTCTTCTCACTGACCATGATTTGTTTTTGTGGGTAATAGACAAAATGATCATCAACCATTTTTTACTAAACACCCATAATAATCAACACGACAGAAATTATGAACAAAGCGGTTGATAGTTAATATTAGGATAGGTCTTGTAAATATGACTCCAGAAGAATGATATGCGATTTATTTTTGAAGTGTTTAAATTTCTAAAAGTGCATGACTTGATTTGACGTGTTGAATACGTAGTTTTGACTATTCTTAGCAAACGTGCTATTTTATAATGTTTTATGATGACGATGAGTATTAAAAGGAAAAATATTTTAAGAATTATGACAAGGCGGCAGAAATGTTAGGTGTTTTGTACCTGAGGCATGTACCCTAATCTACGGCCAGGTATGCCAGATCCTTTCGAACCAGGGGTGCAGCCAAAGACCAAGATGTCTCCAGTGTCCATTGCTAAAAAATTCAAAGAAAAAATTGCACTTCACATACGCCTTAATATACCGAGATTTCCATTTAAGTTTGAACGTGTTTTTCATTTTGTTAGTTTACAAAAAAAATCATTGAAAAATCCAACATCTAATTTGTTTTGCCTTTTTTGATAGCATTATCAATAAACACGTTTAAATATAAACGTTTACACATGTTCAAAAATTTGTTTAACATTTCTAACCTTTCAATCCAACAATACATGATAGGATTGTAGTCTTTCCGCATCCCGAACTTCCCAATAGTCCATATCTGCAAAATAAAATGGAAAATTTGACATAAGCATACACAAACAACCAAGAAGAAAATCATTTAAAGAAAAAAACAAACGCAATAGTCATGAGTCAGACAGTTATACAAGTAGCAAAAGTCAAAGGTCCTTGCTATTTACCTGTCGGCTACTATTAATCAGCAAAAACAATAAATTGGCACTGGTACAGTTACCTTTTGTTTAAAAAAAACTGGATGGTACATGATATGATGATGAGTGTGTAGTGATGATGTTAAATAAGCCTACAAAAAAATCCTTCATCTTAACATTTTCTGAGAACTTTTGCACTACCTTACCTAACTATAAACTATTATTCTGTTTTACCATCACTGCTTTAGCCTTAATTCCTTCCTGTAATATGTACATGTACTCCTCTAAACCATATAATTATGTGGATATGTTTCATTTCAATGAACTGTTGAAAGGTACTACGTTTACAATATTTTTTTGTAAAAAAACTATAACAGTGTATCTTGTAAATGATCTGCCTATGAGTGTACCTTTATGGAAAACCCTATTTTGCAGATAAAAACTTGCAAAAAAAATTTGCAAGCACAAATTTTTTATCGTTTTCCGGCGAAGTTCAAGTTTGTAAGGTGACGTGACGTGATGGCTCATGGCTCACTTGAGATTTGATGATAAATACTTCACTTGACTTTTTGAGACTTAAGTGCGAGATGTTAATGAGAAGTCATTGTTATAATCATGATGAAAATATTCTGCAAACATGTTTTCATTTGAATATTAAGCAAGATGTAAAATATGTATAAAAGTTTGAATTACAAGATTGACAGATGAGTTTAGTTTTAAAGTGTGCATTACAAAAAGTGATGACTGAGGAACAAGACAATTTTCTTGTCGTTTAGAAGAAAAGGATAATGATGGTGATGAATGGATGACTCAACAGGAATTGCCGACCTGACCAATCCAATCCACCACCACCGAATATTTACCGAAATTATTTATGATTATTATGTCTATAACGAGCAGAGATAGTACCATGATCGGGATTTGCGATAAGCTTCATAAGCGTTCCATGAAGCAACTTAGTCGACTCACTCAAGCGCTCTCAAAACTCGCAAGTCAAGTTAAAAGAGTATGAAAAAGGGGTATTCCCCAAACCTGATATTGCGGAATATACATATTTATATTTCATTCAGACAAGTTATTTTTACATTCAATACAAATTGTACAATACATCTTCATTGTTTGCTTTTGTTATATTGTTGGATGATGTTGATTGTGCAATGCTCCCTATACACGCCTGAGGCCTACTTTGCATTGTTGTCTTTTGAGTCAGGTACAGCGCCTGTCTGGAGAAGAAAATTATCATGCTGGTTTAGTAACGACATTTTGTGACAAGGTTGAATGAATTTATGATAGTAATTAGCATTCAAATAATTAAATTTTGGGTGGTTTTACTGTAACATTTTATCAGATTTCATACCAGGTGCACGTGCTTGGCTTAAATATGTACGTGAAAATGTGGATTTTTGATCCCTAAATCCACCTGCGCTTTTCATGCCTTCATTCTGCTGGAGTATCAAATTACCCCGAAAATTTATCGTTGGTCAAACTAATGACCATACTGGACATCAATAAAAGTCCGATGGTCAATGCCAAGGTCAAGGGCATAATACAATTAAATAAATACGACATACTGAATAAAACTGCTTGTTTTACTGTCAACGGATCATCCCATTCGCATCTTAATTTGTTTTCAGTCTGCACACTTTTTACATAGTACTAAATTTCAATTGAAGATTTTTTAAAGCAGTGAATCCACGAGTTTTCATATGAATGAGTTGTGACGACTAATTCCAAGAACATGAAGTGCTAATAAGTCAGGTAATGTTATGAATCAATAATGAAGATGTTAGTCAAGTTTGTTTTTGTTCGGTCTTTTTTGTACGATTAAACAGGGCTAAAATGGAATGACCTTTCAACGTCTTGTCAAAAATTACACAGGTAAACAACAAAATCATACACATTGTAACATATTGTCTAAATAGCTTACATTGTTCCTCTTGGCACAGTCATATCCAAATTATCTATAATCGGCTTTCCTGGAACGTATGACTTGCTCGCAGCTCTAATCTGAACTGCTGGTGTGGTTGACGTTGACACAGGACCACTAGAATACATTTGACCCTGCATCATATTGTTGCTTGCTGTCCCAATACCAGAAGGAATTTTACTCTTTGCCAAAACTGACATTGGAGCAGGCGCCAGCATATTTATGGCCTGCTCCTGAGCTTGTAACTCTTCCGGAGTGGGGGTCCCTGGTGTAACGATAACGTTGTTAAGAACGCCATCTTCTCGAACATCAAGAGATATCGACACTCTAAAAAAAGTCAAACAAAAAAAGGTTTGAATTTTGAATATATTTTTTTGAAAAAAAGGGTTACGTAATTAATTAACATGCATGGCTGGTTTTCTTGTAATTTTATACGTAAAAGTTATAAAGTATAACATACCTCCGCTCTAAATTCGTTGGAGGTGGCATGTTGAAACACTATTTAAACAGTAAACACACTCTATACAATATTGCAGCAAAACAAAAACTGCTGCTCACGAAAAGTGCCAAAAAGGCCCCTTTTCCCAAGGCTTCTCTTGTCACACAAACGGTGACAATCGCACACCTTACCAAAAAGGCTCTTTAACTAGTTCCCACCCACTAAGTTAACACACGTTCACACATTTTTTTTCACAAACATATACATATACAAAAAAAATCTTGTCCCAATTAGTCAATTACGCAATTTTTCATTTAAAGTTATCTTTTCATTTGCAAAACTGAAAAAGACAATCCACAAAATACACTATTCAGTTAATTCACAATTTATAAAGAATTTAATCCTTTTAATTTTTCGAAATTCTAAAAACAATTCAACATTTTCATGAAAAACAACAGTTCACTTCAAAAGCACGGTGGTGCACGCGCACTTGTTACAGTCCATGCATTTTCTCATATGCAAACTTTATTTTTATGAATGATAAGATTGATAAGAGAAAAATATATAGCGTTTGTTCAGTCAGTATGCGAAGATCTTTGAAGATGTTGACTGTTTGCAAGCTCAGTGCACACAGTGCTTCTTTCTACACACACACTTCTCATTTGGCAGTCAATTGCACAATGAAAAACGAATCAAGAAAATGTGGATTGCACAACAACTCCTTCTTCACCAGATTCATAAGAGATTCACCTGTGCTTATGCAGTGTCTGTGTATTTTGTTGATTTGATGGATCCTTCTCTTATTCCATATTTATTCCACCTCGCAGACCTTTACAGTGATAGCACTCAACTTACAATATCTTCTCATATAAAACATCTTTTTACAGTTTATATACATATCCCTCAAAAAATGATACGCGTCTTTTTTTAGGTGAAATGGTGATGATGATCATTGTTCAAAAAAGTCGTATAATATATTTTTGTGGTTGTTATTCTAGTGCACAGAGAGTGATAGTATAA
The DNA here is from genome assembly GCA_034693345.1 of Entomobrya multifasciata. Taxonomy (NCBI): domain Eukaryota; kingdom Metazoa; phylum Arthropoda; class Collembola; order Entomobryomorpha; family Entomobryidae; genus Entomobrya; species Entomobrya multifasciata. The sequence goes on from JAQFXM010001377.1 coordinate 29,437, forward strand.
GTATACCTATTAAAAACAGTATAAGATTTTGGTAAGTTATAAAAGCGCTCTTGGGGATAGAGATGTGGATTGGATTGATGGAATTAATGTAATTTTATAGCTTTTAAAAACTAAAAGATGCTTTTGCATCTGCACAGCTACTTCACTTTACAAATTTTATACCTGCCATTTTACCTATGATAACTTGAACAGGTATACTCTGTTCTCTGGGGACTCGAACAAACAACCCTTTTTTGTATCACTGCTTTGCTTGAAATCTAGGTACCATGCAAAAAAAAACTCGATAACATTATTTAATGTGGGCAGGCATTGTTAAGGTTTTTTTCAAAAACAACATTAGGTATACACACAAACATAACAAACTTAACGATAACACTTTTTTTGTTATCATTATTATCCCAAAAAATATGTTTGAAATTCATCTCATCTATTACTTTTCTACACACACACATGTCCGTCCGCCAGTTGATCGTCGTCCGTCGTCCGCATGTATGTACCTTTTTTGTTATTATAATTATTACATTACAAGTTTCAAAAAATATCCTTTGTTTTGTTGGAAAATAAATTTTAGGATTTGCAAGAATTATTTAATAGCTATACTTCCATAATGTATGTACTTAAGTATCTATTATTTAAGTGGGGTATAGTTCAAGAACTTCTTATTAAAAAGCATGTATCGTATATCCCTTTTACACATTTATCATATTTTTTTGAAATCCTCTGACAAATGTTCATAATAATCATGTTGACGCTAACGCTCATTCATATGATATGACTGACGCGACGACGACGACGCTGACTCATGACGTATTACGCGAAAAAATTCCCCTACCTTTTTTCTTGTGTAAATACAAATACCTTCATGTACCAAAAAGTAATTGTTACAAATACATACGACATAACCTACCATTTTTATTATTATCACGGGAACTCGTCAATTCCACTTAAAAAGAACAAGAAGGGGGATTTGGTTTTTTGCAGTGCAGTGATAAAATTTTTGCGGTCGTATAGTGGCATGGCATGATGTGTTGAGAGTATTTAGAAATATGCAGAAAAAAAGGCGTAAAATATGATTGTATAGTTTGTAGTCATCTCTCTTACAGGTTGCATTTAACCGCAAACAATAACAGTTTTGCATGGTTCTCAAAAAAAGCAAACATGATTCCTTGAGGAGGTGGATGGAAAAAAAGGAGGGGAACTTACATATATTGTTAAGTAGGTAAGTATATTCTGTGTATTTGTATGGAAAGGTACTTTGCGAAAACTTAAAAATGACGACAACGGACGCATCGCATCGCATATCCACATCCACCTACAAATTCTTACAATATTACGTCCACGTCTCTTGTTTTTGCAAGAAAAAACAGTTTTTATGCAAATTTGTCTTTATGCTTAAAACACACAAAAATATTACGCAAAAACTCAAAAAAAGAAAGATTATTTTCCCAAACAATTGCTTCTGTTCTGCAAGATGATTATTATGATTGCTTGAAGAGTTACCACATTTATGTATTTATTATCCTCGGCTGCCGCTGCTGCTACCCAGAAATGAATCATTAAATTTGTAGTTTTTATGTTTTAAAAATACTTCCACCATCTGCAACAGAACATTTTTGTATGAGAGCAAGTAAAAAAGATTAATGATTTGAAAACTTTTGTGGTTGGATTTTTTGGGAATAAAATGAGCATTAAATCAAGCAGAGAACTTAACTGGAACGAACCAGAGTTTTCTGAGAGCGGCTGTAAATTTTAAAGTTTTTTTTTGCTTGGAAAGCAAATTCGCAGTTTACTTAGACATTAAATTTGTAAAAAAAGAAAATTAATAATGCTCATAAATTTAATCATCATGATGATGATCATCATAATAACTCAGATTATAAGTAATTTGAAAGATGTTTTACGATTTTTATAAAAAATTTCATCAATTTTTATTACTTTGTTCGTTGGTAATGATATTTAATGAATATTTTTTTGCGGAGTCAATTTATCAGCAGTAGATTCTTCAACTGAATTATTTTTTAACAACTTATAAAATACTTTGTAAAAAATAATACATTGTTGTCGATTGTTAGCTAGCACTAACGTCAGCATGTCAGCGTCACCGTCACCCACCACCTCACCTCATCTTAAGCATTGCTTTTGATTTTTAACTATGGCGCATTTGCTATATAGGTTCTTTTTTAATCAATGAACTATTCGTCTCGTCTAGGAATTTTGTTGAATGCAGGACAAAAAACATAGTTGAAAATGCGTCTGTACTGTAGTGCAGTGTGGTGTGAGTACGACAACAAAGGTAACCGAATAAATTGAGATGAGATGCAAACTAGTCAAGGACCACATTTAACGAAACAATCAAACGATTTTTCATTCAGCTTCAGCAGGTCACAGATAGCTTACAAACTTAGCAGATATGTGTGATCCGCTAGCTTAACTTAATATCTTAACAGCAACTTTATAACAATTTTATAACAGACATTTTATGATTATGATGCTGCGGAGACTACAGTTAAGAGTACCTGCGATATTTTGTGACTATATTTTGTTTTCGATGAAAACTGATGACGTTCATAACATAACACTCTAAATATGTGTACGTGTTACAATTGACGCGACAAAACATAAACGTAAAACCGTTAACAATGAAAATTTTGTTGATTGTTTGAGTAGTTTGTTTATTTAAATGTAAAATAGCTTTGGTTTGATTTGCTATTGAGAATGAAACGAGACTTGCCAAAAACATGAAATAAAGACTCAAGTCAAGACTTGGAATAAAATGTCCTTAAAATTTGCATATTTGTGGTTGACTATAATTATATACTTAGCTGTCTTTGTTAAATGGAATGATAGATGCATAAAAAATTAATGTTTTTTTGCTGGATATTAGAGAGTAATTGTTCATAATCTTTTTCAAGAGAGTCTTTAGTTTTTATTGTAGAACAACCATAAAGACAGGGAGGGAAGGCTGTTAGTAAATCAAGGTTATCTAGTAAAGTTAATACTTTTTTATAAGCAAATACACTGGAATGGACAATGGACATGAACACTCTCTGGACGGCACAAGTGCCTAAATGTGAAATAAATCGGATGATATGTGATATGTAGCATTAATGCGATATTATGTACTGCATCAATGCATACAACTGCTAATTAACTGCCATATTTTTCCACTTGATCATATTTTTAGATTAACTTTTGCTTTTCGGCTTCACTCTTCATTCGTCTCCTATAAATCATGGCAAATATAATCATTATCTTCTTAAACTAGCTTTATTCAGACAGCCAGCCTGTTTTATTCCTGAGTGACGACCTATTCAAGGTTATTTTTCCACATATCCAGTATCCAGTCTTCTAGAATTCTAGGGCTCAAGGGTAATAATATTCCTCTAAGAAAGATGTATTTATTTATTTCATTAAAACAACCTGTATTTTTGATACGATACATGCGCCCATGTGCACATTTTTTTCTTCATCTTCGTCAAAAATCGTATTACGTACAAAAAGAAACAAAATAGCAACAAAACAATTTATATTGCAAGTTTTTTTATGATGTTTGTTACAATC
>JAQFXM010001378.1:0-32987 GCA_034693345.1 Entomobrya multifasciata
GTAGAGGAAAGATAATTATAATCATATATGAATACCAGTTTTTGTAAAGAAGGTATTTATGATTGATATGATTTTTTGACGTAATGTAATATTTATATGTAAGTATATCTATACATGAGATAGATTTTGAAAAGTATGTTATCTTTAAACGTAATCAAGCTTTTATTTTTTAACTGGTTGCATAATATTTAGCACTCGTGATGATTTATAAGACACACCTTTTCATAAGATAAGATAATCCCTTTATTCACCAATCATGATTGCTTGATTGCATCATTTTATCAGGTCAATGGATTTCTAGTATGCAAAGTACGATATTTGTCGTTCTGTGAAAAAATCCTTTCATGAAAAATAGACGAAAAGTACTTATAAGATTATAAAACTTGATTGGTAATTCAAAAGTTTGTTTAAAGTGTCAATAAACTACAGATACTATACAAATGCTGTAAGTTGTATGTGTATGGAAGCACGGCAAATCAAAATCAAATCAAATATTTAATTTTATCACATGACAGAAATCACAATAAAAAATAGTTTATGCATACACACATATCACATGATGAAAATAGACTTTATACATGGAAATACTAGATGAAAACAAGTGCTACGTCCCATTTAAATCGATAGTGTGGGTGGATAATTATAGTGTTCTTTCTCCTGTTTTATTTCCCGATGTTTCCGGAACGAAAGTATAAGTATGCTAATTTTAGTCTTGTCCTATATGCATGCAAGGGACGGAAATGCATCAAAATGACAGAAGCAATTTTCTTTTCTCTTTCATCTTTATGCTCTTATTGTCCATGCGAAACCTTGTTTGGTCAATATTTGGTGTCAGTGAACCTCATGGCATTGGTCTTGGCTGCACCGAAAATACCACAATTATCTTGTAGCTCTGGAGAATATCACATATGTGAACGCCCAGAGAAGGTTCGTTTAATCTTGTCTTTTAGGTTTAGTCTGTAGTCTGTCTTGGAACAACAAGGATCCTAAGCGTAGGTCTCAAGGCTAAGGTTTTTCTAGAAAGCAGGTAAAATTAACGTAATGCCAGTTTCAACGGACAGACATTCTGGATTTCCAATTAGCAAATGGGAACTAAAATACCTTCGCTGCCGATTTACAGCCCACCGAAACAAAGTAAGTTGAACTTATAAAATATGTACTCTTTAGAAAGGATGTTGTTCCAATTGTTTTCAAAATATAAAAAATAAAATGTCATTAGATCGCCGCCGCTAAGCCAGCGATTGACGCTAATCCACCCCCAGAACGACCTCATGTCAGTTATAAAAAGAAAAAGGCTTTACAAGAGGAGAGGCGTCAAATGCGTGTTGTTCAGGAAAACCTTCGTTTACTGGATCGCACAATGAATATTATGGCTTCCACCGACATGCCCACACATTTTACCAACTCAAGGCCAGCTTTATCCAATGGCACTGCTACCAGCCCCACCACAACAGGAGATGACCATGAAGAAAGGAAAGAAGACATAAGAAGTAATCCAGTAGCTGATGACGCAACATGTTTTTCTTCCGCTCAACTGCAAAAGAATCGGAGAAGGACTCAGAATAAAAAGTACTTTGACCGTCCCTTGACTGCAAGGCTCAAGCGGAACACTCACATCATTTTTCATTGGTTTATCCAAAGGTTTGGAAAATACGTGCCGTGGTGGGCGGAAATAAACTATTGAATAGTAACTACTTGCAAATAAATATATGCAGATAAGGTGTACTGTTTTGTCATAGAAGATAACCTGTAGAATTTGTAGATGGTAATGTAATACCCCGACCAATTTAAAAGATTAGCGCTATGATTCACGTAGAAGAATTGACAATCGCGATCATTAAAAAGTTTTATATAACATCATTTATAATCGTTTTTCATTGATACTATGTTTTTAATGAAAATAAATATGTACATATCAATATGTTAGTGTGTCAACTATTTGTATTGGAAAATTTCAACATGTATTCCGGTTTCCGGTAGCCAGACCTCGGCTCTGGTTGCTGTCCTAACATTGGCCGTCAATCTATTTTCAATGTCAATGACAAAGCTTTACTTTATCAGCGAGATCGATATCATGGGTTTAAGATTTCAATCTTAAGTTACAAGTGACTTATCATGCTTACATTAAGATATCATATAACCTTTCTGGAATAAATTTCATGGAAAAAAATTAACATACAATTTTCCAAGTATTGTGCATATAGTAAAATCGAATAGTAATTCGTTTGCCGATTTCTCTTTAGGTTCAAGACAAGCTTTCGCAAGAAGACAATTGTATTCACGAATACATTATGGACATTGATAAAACTTAAATAAAATATCAACTTTCAGGAAAGATAAAGGCTTACATCAATAATTGCTGCTCACGTTATTATTACGGTTTTTTGTAGCCTCTTATTTTGGTTTTTGGTGGCCATGAATCGTCCTTACAACAAAAACAAATAGGTAGCGTTTGAATTACGTTAGGTATCAAAACGCGTGCAGATTTCAAGGTCGATTTCATTCCATTCATTGACGATTTTCGAGAGTTTTCAGCAACCAACTAGGTACCGGGATGGGGAAAGCCAGTGCTTTTCTCTAACATTAGCATATATTATATGTCATCATCATATATTTGAATGACGCTTGTATTTTGTATTTCCTTTAATCTATCAAAATCCAGGATATTTCCCAAGGCCTCCTCACTCAGAGCCTCCATCCGTACACTTTCATCTTTTCACCCTCAAGGTTACCCAATCAAAACGTACACAAAATGAATAAATTGAATATGAAGCAACAATTGGAACGTGAAAGATTATATTTTACTGATCTTTAGACACGATGCATGTACAACCAAAAGGGCACCACTCGACTCTGAGTTTTAGAACTAAACAAAGAATTTGTAATTCATACTACATAAAAAACTTTCGTTGGCTTAATTTTTGACATCAAAAAGTGTAAATATTTAGCATCCATCATATTTGGTATTTACATTAGACCAAATTGTGTTACCTACTTATGATGCAAGAAGAAAAGGACAAAGGAAAGTCAATAGGCACAGGTCTATCATCTATATGACCTTTACTTTTCTCTCATCCTGTTGCTACTTATGTGCAATTTACATGTTTTAAATCATATAAAATCCTCTTCCGCTTATTTTTTCTTTCTCAAGTACCCTTGTAAAAACAAAAAAGGGAAAACCCTGAAAACTCAGCTTTCTTTCTCATGTTCATATTATGATTGAGGATAACGAACAATCAAGCTGTCAACTTCAATGAAACGTCGCTGCTTAATAAGTACTGGATGTAATAAACCAACCGATTTATTATTCCCTTGTAAAATAATAATTACTTTTAATGAACTTAAAATGTAATCTTGAAATTATATAAAACCCCATCCTGGTCAGTCTTTCTGTTGTGTAAATATAAAGCTTTGATAGTACATACATACATAAATGTTCAAGCGCCGCCGGTTTTCTCATAATATTTTCACTTACGAAAGTGAAGATGACCCTGGCCCTGGCCTTGTTTTTGTCTTCGTTCGATCAAAGCAGGGTTCTTATAACCGTTCTTATTTGTCCCGCTGACTGAGTTAGCAACCAAACTAAGCACAGCGCAGTTGCTTTGCGTCAGTGACAGTTGAATACAAAGTGTAGTGGTAACACAAAACCAACCTGCTTGCTTAATTTTTACATAAATTTCCTCAAGTGTTTTGCCAACTGATGAGGAAATTAGATTTTTATAAGTGATCTGATAATACACTGGTGACTGGTAATGATGAAGTGATGATGATGATGTTGGCCTTCGTGGAAAAACCGCTCCTCAGAAATAATAGCTGATCATTTATAAGCTAATTAAAATCAAGTATTAATTACGTATACAATTCGAAAGTCCTGTAGAAGAATAATATGATAAATGTGTATGTAATGTCAAAATAAGCATGTATCTATCTCACATATCTATTTTCCAGAAACATGAGCGGCACAAGTACCTTGAAACCAATAAAGCGGAGAGGTATAATGGAAAACAAAGCAAATAACAAAATATTTTTCCTCCTCCGTATATTTCATTGTACACGCGGCAAGTCCAAGGGCATCTTTAAAGAAAAACCAGTGAAAATTTTAGATGATGTGTGTTCAAACACATTAAAAGCACATGCATGAGCACACATTTAATTTATTTTGTATTTAACCTTCCGTGTTCCTCCGTGACGTACTTACTTTCAGTAAAAATCCTTAAGCACGTACAGAACTAGATTAAACGTTATGTATATTGTCATACTGTTAGTGTCTCTATATCATTGCCTCTGGAGTCCAATAATCATACAATAGAACGATGTGAAGAAAGTCGGCTACGTTTGTAGCATCCGATGACAAAGGCACTAGAACATCCACAGTACTTATCTGATCACGAGGAGAGGTAGTGTAAAATGTGAAAACAAAATCAAGTACCTACCAAAAAACCATCAAAATTGAAGAAAAAACCCATTGGCAGTTGACAACATGATAACCATTCAAGGTTTCATTTCAAGGCGACTTGTATTATATATTTGTACATATTTTGATGGTCTTTGTCATGCAATTTAACATGTGAAGGGATAACTGGCCTTATGTTATATTTGGTCAACCAGTTAAATTTTAAAAATGCATAATAATTGCCTTGAGCCTTTAGCAGCTTTTTTTGCAACAGTTGCGACTGCGAAACATTAAATAGTTATATATGCACATATGTAAGGGACATCTAAACCAGAAATAAATTATACTCTTTTTGTTTTGTCTTGAGTCAGCTTTTAACTACTGTCAACTGTTAACAGTGGTGGTGGTAATACTGGTAAGGAAAATACATGTATTAAATTTAGGTATTAAAAAACCCGTGTCAAAGTCACCTTCAAACTAAATGTTTAGAAATATAGGTTACTCCATTTACGTAAATGTAAAGAAAAAAACCATTGTACACGGAAATGAATCGAATTTGACAGATCTAAAAGTAAGTTGGTGAAAGCAGGAGAAAGTTTGAAATTGTCTTTTTTGAAAAGGAAATCATGAGCCCCACCGGAAAATGTCGTTACTGTTGTAATTATAATTAAATTACATGCCCCTTTGGCTTTCTAAAAGGTTTACTTTTCTTATTTAAACAGATTCTCACGCTACCTTGAATAATCTGGAAACTAAACTTGAAGAAAAGTAGAAAGCAGTAGCGGAAGGCTTAGAAATGACTTATTTCATAGGTTTATGGCCTTCAAGCAATAACGAAACTGATTGTTATTATCAGGAGATTGCATCATGTTCATCTTTTCTCAGGGACACACGTAACACATAGTCATCATATTTTTTCCCACACTTTAATTCCCTTGAGCTTACATACAATGTCCCTGCCTTTTGTAAAAAAAACCCACGAGTTCCTGATCCTCTTCTGAATAGAGTCATCAAAGAAACGTTTACTAACTAGTGGAGGAGGAAAACTAGTTGCTTTTTGAGTTCAGATTAAATATTGAGATTCATATCTTGATTCTGATTGGTTGAAATAAATTGGCTCGTGCGAAATCCCTATTTATAAGTAGTGCTTCAAGTTATCAGCTACTTGTAGGATGAAAAATAGTATAAAATGAAATTCCTTGTGACAAAGAGAAAATGATGATAGGTTTGTGTAGGAGGCCACAAGCACACTACTTTTTCCTTATGAAAGGACAAGCTGCTTGAAATATGTGTCAGTGGTGCTAAACATTGAAAAAAGAAAACAAATATGCAATACAACTTTCCCATGCTAAACCATGCACACACCACCAGTAACAGTGTGCAAGAGTTTTCTGGAAAGTTTGAAGTTTTAGACTAGCGCATATCACACGTAATAAATGGCAAAGCCATTCAATCAACAGCAGATGAGCAGAATGTAGGAAGTGAAAAGCGCAGGCTGAATTTCACTTACGTTGTTCTCTTTTGAGCGAATAGGAACTTGCTTTTCCTCTCTATTTTTTATAGCTAAATGTATGTATTTTTGACATGACAGTTCTCCAGTACTAGTCCTATCATTTTGAAAAACCCTTGATGTGCTTATATGATATGCATGTAGGCACCTGCATGCGCGGCCTCGATTTCACTTGCACCAAGGTTTCTGGGTCGCTCGTGTGCATTCTTTTTTTCTGGTTACCTTATTTTCTTATGAAGAATTGCTTGGTGCTCTTGAGTTATAAAACTAATAATAGCCCATGAACATGAGAGAAGAGCCTCTGGAATGGAGTGCTGAAGAGGCAACAAGGAAGTGTTTTTGACTATTGTAGGTAAACCTTATTATTCATATGTGCTATATAATATAATGATATGTGACCATCCATGCAGAAGGGGAAAGTGCACCATCGCATCGTTCTCAACAGCGTAGCAACAGGGAAAGGTTTTTCACTCGGGGAGGATAGGACGAAAACTCGTAGCGTCTATTTTATGGTTCCAGTTTTATTGAGTTTTGCGATTCCCATAAATGGTTCATCAATTCGCATAGTCACTCAACCATGTACGTACATACATAAATACATAAGGAATGTAATCATATATAAGAGCTTGGCTTGTACACGTCAAGCTTTTTGCCTATATTTCCGTCGTTTTCCCCACTTCTGTCAAAGTATTTGACCTCTACGTATCTTTGAAGCGAAGGGAGCTTCTATCTGTTTTTTTTGTTTATGCTTTTTAACTTCCCAAGGCAAGGACATCGCTCATATTCTATCTGCTGTCGTTGGGGGGGAAAACATATCAAATATGAGAGGAGGACTTCTAAACTTTCTCGGCTTGTGAATTGGCAAATTTTCAAATGCACAGTTTGCTTAAAAAGAATTACCGTCAAAATGTTAAAGAAAAAGCTTTAATTTTGAGGCAATAAATACATTTTATACGATGTGTTCTTAATTAAGCGTTCTGGAATGTAATTGCGAATGAGTAGATCCATTGTTATTTATTGGAGATGTCTAACTTTCTCTTCGCCTTTAATTTTTACCCTAAACATGAAAATAAAATGTTAACAAAAAGTTGTTTTGACAAACTGCCACATACCCACTTGATGTAGCTATAAAGGTAAATGTTATGAGGATAAATTTATTCATTTTTATTCTCAAATGTTATTAGGAATAGGTGGATGATTGTTTTGCTCCACTTTTTACTAAAAACTTCGGCGCGTGGCAATTTTTTTAGTTGGTTTTTGAGTACCTAAAGGGACCTCCTCTCTCGCTCAATGAAATCTAATTTCCCAATACTTTCTCTGCAATTAAAAAGGAAATGAAGTTGAGAGTGGGAGTTTTCTGTTGTGACATTCTCTTACGTATTTATGTAAAACACTCAGGAACACATACTTTAGTATTTCGCCATAAATGAGCTACACATGTGGAATGTGATAACGCTTTTCATTGCAATAGTCTTACAAGCTCATCTTTCCTTGAATATTTTATGATTGCTGCTGAATTAGAAAACCTGATAAAAAGACATGGTGTTGTTGTTATAACTTATATGGTTCTATTTGACAGCTTTCTTAATTACTGCTGGGTAAAATAGCGTAATATGAAACATAAGTTGTAGTTGTGGCTAAAAAATGGGTCACTTTTCCTTATGCTACTTATTATGTATTATGTAAAAACAATGAATCATGGGATTTCTTAGAAAATAAACTGAATTTAATAGAGTATAATTACTTATTTGTCATTTGTAATGACGACCGAAGTCCAATTTCTTGGATATTGTATACATTTCAAGGTTTCCAAATGATTTTCTTTGTTCTATTGAAAACTTATCCTCTTTTTTACTTTTGTGACATTACTTTCGTGTCTTTAAGCACCAAGCTTTTATTTTCTGACAAGCTGAGGTAGGTAGTTTCTTTTTATTATGCTATTCAATTTATCTCACATGAAGCATCCTGTTATCTTTTCACCCCAGATTACACACCTACACCTCAACCACAACAACTCAAAAAAAACAGCTTCATCTTCCTTGTAACTGTCTTCATTCGTTATATGCACTTTATAAACCAGTCACCTTGTGTGACCTACTTCCTTACTCTCATCATCCATTGGAAAAACTATTGCTACCCATGCGTGTAATATTTCCACTTTCTCTTCCTCTTATCCTAAAAAGGTTTCCGTTGAAGGGAGCTCACACGCTACACTGACGTTTTAACCAGGGCATACTCAACTTGCTACATGTAACCACAATAACGTACCCTTCTAAAACGAAAAAGCATCCAAGGAAAGCAGCATCCTCATCTCATTCTTTTGTTGGAAAACTTCTCCACGTGGACGACCCACTTTCTTCATATTTCTTTCTTTGATTTTGTGAAAACAAGGAATGTTTAAGCATTTTGTCAAGTATGCCTTTTGCAGTTTCCTGTTGATTGAATTGACTTGTTTTATTTCAGGTATTTTTAGAAAGTTAATGCAATGGAAAAAGATATAGTGCCACGCGCCAAAAGAAAAATAAAGAAAAACTAATAAAACAGTAATTAAGGTTGACACAAAATTAATAGATACGAAATGGAATGCAGAAAATTGAATTCTTGTGTTTTGGAGTTTTACGGATGAATGGTTGAATGTGTTTGTATGAATTATAGTGCCTTTTTCATGTAGTTTTAAACCGTAGCGTAAATGGTGTAAGCCTTTTCGCTTTTACTTTCTTTTGTCTATCCTATTCGCGTCAGCCAGCCCAGTGAAGCTACCTAAATAGGGAAGTCCTCCAAGCAACTCAACATGGACAACATATTTTCCATTTCTTCTTCAGCCGTAGACCGCATCGCATGGTTTCTCAAGTATAGCTTCTCTGACTGCTTAGTGGCTTTTAAGGAAATGGTTTTATTTTCATTTGGAATATAGTCCTTTTGATTTGAGGTCGGAGTCTCAATGGCATTTGGTCTTGATGTCCGTCGGCATTTGTATCCCTTAGGTCAGCATTAAGCAAGGTGCATTATGTTAAAATCAGCTAAGCATTCAAATTGGATATGCATTCTTTCATGAAAATCCTCATTTAGATTGCTTTTAAAATTGAGATTGAATATGAAAATGCAATAAAACGACTTTAAATACTTTTGTATATCAAGAGTAATGATATTTTTATTCATTTATCTTTCTTCAGTATTTTATATTTATATTCTTGAACACATTACAGTAAAGAATTTATTTTTATCCAACATCTTCCATTTTTAAATAAAAATTAATTTTACACAGTATTTCAAATAATGTACTTATGTACTAAAATACAGAATTTTTATAAATATAAAGTATATAACGATTAATCAGTTTTTGTTTGGTAGAGTGCTTTACTATTTATATTGTACTCCGTAATTCGCACGAATATAATATTCCTTAGGCTAAATGCAGTAAAATATGCATTAAAATTTACTTTAAATACGTTTAATTACAAATGAGAGAATAAGAATGATAACTAGATTACTAGTTATTATTTATTTATGTATGGAAATGGTTAATGATAAAAATATGTAAAATATGAAGATGGACAGACTCTTATAAAAATCGATTTCATTTTCTGTCAAGATTCTTCTTATGCTTAAAAATGTAAGTGATGATATTTTATCTCAAAGTTTTCGTGTGAAATAATTTGGTTTTCAGAAGACAGGAAATTGTTTAATTTTTGAGTGACTATCATCATCACTGAAGAAAAGTATTTAAGACTTTATTTTTCTGATAGTTTTTCAGTATTTTGAAGCTTACATAAGTTGTTTAAATTAGCTTGATATAGGAATAAATAATATTACTCAACAAAACAAGATGATAAGCTGTTGTTTCTTTAAAATTACTCACAAAAACTGATCAAGTAAAAAATAACAAATCATTGTGAAATTGCTGGTAACCTATAGACTTCCTTAAACTTTACAACATGCTTGTTTTGTAAATAGCGAAGAAGGGAACAAAAAAACTTTGAGTCTTAAAATCTGATTTAAATTAAATAAGAATCATCTTGACTTATAAATAAATTTATTGATGATTAGTGTGAAAATGAACACTTTTTCAACAATTGAAAAAAATAATTATCATAACAAATATTTAAGTATAGAATCTTAAATTTTTAATGTAATAATGATTAAATAACAATTAAACTGAGAACTTGGCATATATTTTTTGCATAATATATTATTACAATAACAATAGTACTAAATTAATCAAAAAATGAGCTTTTGATTAATAAAAAATGTTGAGACTTGAATAAGATTATAAAGAATATGCATACAAATATGCAATCGAAAAAATTTCTCCCTTTTTGTCTTGTACACAGAGAAGATTCTTTTAATATAATAAGTAAAACTTTAAATATATTTTTATAACTTAACATTGTAAATTTTTTAAACAACTTAAATTATTATGAAGAATACACAACTTACGAAATATATTTTATTAATGGTATACAATATATATTTACAATAAAACCGTTAATTTCTCTTGTTCAGTTGTAGTCTGGAATTTATATTCTTAAACCGTATAGTTTACAATTACTTATTCTAAATTGTATAGATACTGCGAATTATAACTTGTATTAAACGGAACTATTCTATATATATCAAGTATATTAAATGTCTATACATATTTATATATTTACACAAGACTCATTTTTGTTTGACATATTACTCAGTTTTTTTAATCATATTTTATTCTTGGTTGTTTTGTTGGACTTCTTTTCTACAGAGGAAATGAACACATTCTGGTGCAATAGTAAATATATATAGTTTATATTTTTGTATAGTATTCATATTTGTTATATATATCTGCACTTTGCTTGAAAAGTTTTTATATATTAGAAATATGTATGTAAATTGGTATCTGTAAACGGAGTAACCTTTTTTAGCGAGTAATGCGATTTTTTTGGTTTATAAATGTGCAATCATCGATATGGTAAAATTATTATTACACGAAAAATTGTATTTTTTATAACCGTTATTCATTTGTACGCTTTTCAGAAAACTTTTTTAGAATTTTTGACTGTTTATCTACTTTGATTATTTAAAATGTTCAAAAAATGGTCCAGAAAAACGAAGGATCGAGATTCTTATCGGCTTTCACCTTCTGAATAATACGATAAGATATATACGCTGTTGTCCATTCTCAATGGGAATATTATAAAACAAGATAACTAAAAAAATTGATTGCTTTTTGCTGTAACCCTTTTCACCATAATTTTAAGACTGCCAATATTGTAACGTAATACATATTCTCAAAAAGATAATGTAGAAAAGAAAAAAAATGACACATACTTTGTTTTGCAGTCATTCTCATCAAAAGCTTAACTATTACACGCACATTTAAAACTGTGTACATTTCTCATTCAATCAAATAACCTGATCGCGATCACATATTTTTTGTTGGTTGTCAGTTGTCAGTTTGATATTTTTCCAAAGAAAAAAACTTTGTAATGAATGAGTCCGTTTTTGTGAATTTTTTAAAGCTTTCGTACCATTTTAAGTCTTTGTATGAAACTTTTTTTGTTAATTTTAAAATGTACAGCCTTTCTTTGTAAATCATACATCAAAATAGCATAGCTTACACCGAATCCTAAACTACCTATAATTTAGCTAAATACCTTTTTTTGTTAAATTCATTTACCCGCACACTTTTACACTATATAACTTATATTCCCTAATTATATATACCGAAATATTTTTAATGTGGGCTTTATTGGATGGATGCCATATTTATAAACTTCAAAATATATAATTTTTCATTTCACCAAAATCAAAATTAAATGGAAAACCTGATTTTTTACGAGGACAAAGGGAAATAAACTTTAAGGGAACCCAATGAAGATTTAAATGTTTTTTTTCTATAGTCGTTCCGTAAACTAATAAGCAATTACCAAAAATATATATGCTTTAGATAATATCCTTGTTTTATTTTAAATATACGTATTTAATTAATCACCATCATTATCATGTTATCTGTCAAGATAAATTCATGAATAAATGATGAGATAATTACGAATTTAGTTTTTCACTTGATTCGTATGTACATCTTTACAGCACCCTCCAATCAGCAAACCACGATATTTCATGGTATTTTTTTGGATTAATTCTAGAGAACCTTAAAAGTTACGTATGTTCTGTTTAAATCGTACGTATATCAATATTTAAATTATGTGAACTAATGTAAATCTGTTACCTAATTAAATATGTGTGTATATATGTTTTTAAAATGAAACAAAAAACACATTTAAAAAGCTTTCCAATAGCACACAAAGAATCAATGCATATCTTTTTTGGTTTGGTTTGTTGGTCTGGAGAAAGTTAAAGTTTTATATGATAAATTTAATATTTGATAAAACGCACGCATCAAGCAAGCAAAATAATTGTACAAAATACACCATCTTAATAAAAAATACTCCCGCATGTTATTAAATTGCTCATTTTTATGTATATGCTTTGGCAAGACTGAATAATATTTTATTTTGCTTCTCAAAAAATAAAAAGTAATCAAACAGATGAAAACCCTACGTTTTTTTCTGCACACAACAACATCCTACTAACAAACGCACACGAGACAAAACAATATATACTTTTTACTACTTTCCTATTTTGTACAGAAAATTACACTTGATATCTCCAATCCCGGACGCTCCAACCAACTAACTTCAATCATCAAAATTATCATTTTTGGTGTACGGGAAAGTGGCATGCAATGAAAAACACTACTACCTTTCTAGTAACTTTAAACGATAAATTTCTCATGAGAAAGAAGAAAGTTTGATTAGTCAGGAAAGTGATATTTTAACCTAGGATGTCACTGCCGCAATGTATCATACTTCTTCATTAAACCTTTGGTAAATGTTAGTAAGTTAAACTGTCTCTAATTATCCTATTGTGTATTATGTACTATATATATTTTTTCTACTACACACACTTTACAGCGTGCTAAGCTAAGCCACCTATTCAACTAGTTTATTTATATTTTGGATTTTTTGGTACAATTAAAGCTTTCATAGCCAAATCCACTTTTTCAGTGTGCCTTCCAAACAAAATGACTTTCTTTCCAATAAAAAAATCTATTTTACTAGAATTTTCATTTCGATTTCTGTCAATCGAGTGAAAGGACACTGTGGATTTATTTTTCGAATTTTTAAATTAAAAATTGTATAATAACTTATATCCCTATATATCCTTTCGTACAAAAACGATTAGCATTGAACTCAACCCCTTTCTTATACTTGTTGTTGTGTTCACTATAATAACTATGCACAAAACATTTCTGTATGTGCTGTCTGTACACCACATTCCACCCACGCACAACAGCTATACACATTCACAAACAACAAGGAAGGAATTATCTAAGAATATATATGTAAGTGTCTAGCTTAACGATTTATCTATCTTAAAATATCGATTTATTCCCTTTCATATATATTCAAATTATTAAGTACATTTACACACTTTGCCTTTCTCCCTAAAAAAGTGTTACTGAAAAAGCACTTGAATTTTTTATTACTATTTTCTATATATGCTTGTATATCTTGTAGTTAATACACATTTTACAGTCGCGCGTTCAGTGTCAAATATATCAAGTTTTGGTTACTTGTTTTTTAAGACCTTTTAAATCAGTTTCAGAATAGAATGTTTAAAGCAATCTATGTTTTATAGTTTCCCTTCAAATCTGTCTTTGTAAATGATAAGAAATATACGGAACCCAAAAAACTTTCCTTTTTTCTCTCGGTTTACTTGTTAAGAAAAATAAGATTTTTTATTTCCCTAATCGATTTTTTGCAGAAGTCTTTTCTATACTTTTCCAGAAAAAATATACTTTTTGAAAAATTGATTTTTTGCCATTTAAAATTTAATATATGTAGCAGGTATACCAGTTGTCATCATCATTTTTAATTTTTTTCTATAGAAGAAGATGAAGAAATTGTTTCTTTTTTCAATATTCTTTCTCATTGTATTAAATGACGATAAGAATAAGAAAAAAATAAAGTATTGCAGAAGTTTTTTTTTTCAGTGTTTAGTTTTTAGAGGCAGCAACTGCAGAGTACTGCATTTCCAAGAATGAGTGAAGTATAATTTGAAGTATTACTACGTTTTTTTAATCATTACACTTTTTTAGGTACCTTTCAAATAATGCATTACGTATATTGTAGAATAGGTTATTAGATTTATAGAATGTTTTTTAAAGTAGTTATTTTATAGTTTTAAAATTTAGATAATATCCAGCTTAATCATCAATCAACAATCAAGGCATTCCAAAGATAGACCACGATGGCTGGCTATACAAACGACACAAATCCCTAAAATATTCTTCGATTTTCTTGAATAAAACAAATTGTTTTTCTTACTAACTGCTCGTTAAATATATACCGCTATTCTCAAAAAATATATATAGACCATTTTATATTATTTTTTTTCTTATACTTTGGAGAAATCAGTAGACTTTCGTGAGAAAAAGTGAAAGTTTTTTTTATCTTTTCATATTTCAGTATTCTTTAAAGTTTTCCCCCTCCATTTTTTAACTAGTTTGCATTGTATGGGTTTTTTATGAGCACTTTTCAGCGTACTGAATGACGGAGGACAGTCGAAGTCTCTGAGAAAGGATGGACTCACTGCCATTTGAGGGAGGTGGTGTGGTAGCACTAGCTGGAGTTGCAGGGTTTTCCATTGCGTACTTTTCTAATATTAAACTTGACCTTTTCCTGGGGCCACCACCACTGGAATTTGGAGATCGGGCTCTTTTACTACCTGCCATACTGGATGAGGAAGATGAACTGTTTTCATCACCACTCAAGTCCCCATTGAGAGTCTTACTGCTAATATGAGTATCAGGATCGGAATAGTCTTCCTGAAGACTGGGAGTGGACCTCGGGGTGGAATTTGGCGAGGGACTGTGCAAACTATTTCTAGCTGGAGACACGGAACCTGGTCCATTACGCATGTAAAATTGTTGATGCAATTGCTGATGTTGTGACAATTGCATTTGGTGGTGAAAGTCTACTGGACTGTCTGGGCTTCTACTTCGTGGTGACAGCCTATTCATTTGGTGTTGTTGCTGAAGATGGCTGTGATAACCACTAAACAGTCCAGAGTTTGAACTGGAGGATACCGGAATTAGGGAAACTTTGGCGGGGATATTGTGGTGATGGTGGGGGCTGCTACTATTACTGTTTGTTACTGCAGCAGCTGCTTTTGATCCCTTTGTCAGTGCCAAAGCTAGTACACCACCTGGTGTGTAACTGGATTGAATTTGCTCTGGACTTGAGGACCCCTCCCTTTTAATTTCCCTCAGTCTATTTTTGTGGTACATTTCTTCCGTGAAACCCTTGCTACTGCTACCATTGTTATTATTGTATGTCAGATTTTCTGGAGCCATAATGGGGTGAACCGAGACACTACCGGAGGAATATCTTGAGTTATTCTCTTCAACAAATCTCTTTTGTGCGTCTAGTTGCTGTTTATATGTTTCCTGGCTAATGTCATCAGTTAGACCATAACCACCAAATCTTTCAGTAAACTGTAAAACCTTCTCGCGAATCTTATGCATGAGTAGTTTATTACGACCGTGGTCGGCTGCAGCGCCTTTCAATTCAGCAACAAATTGTTGTTGTACTGCTTGCTGTTGTTGTTTGGCGTTGTTACTAAGTCCAATGAAGCCATTTGGGGAAACATGAGAAGGCTGTCTCACAAGAGGAGGTGACTGAGGTGGTGGAGAGATAGAGGAAGTGGAGGAAGATGAACTATGGTTAGGGAGTTTGGAGGTAACGTAAAGGAAGGTGGTTCGACTATGTGGAGCCTGTTGGATTTGAACTCCAGGAGGAAGCATAGGATAGGGAATTGGCAACGCTGAAGTCTTATCTTGTGAATTACTACTAGAATTATTAGAGTTACTGCTAGAGTTATTACTATTGTTGTTTGCCGATGAGGATGATGTTTTGAATCCTCCTGGATGATGTGAATGATTCTGGGATCCTCCAGCCGATGAACTGTATGGCAAGACAGGACTTGGAGGTGTCTTTGGTCCGCCATCGTGGGAAGATGGAGAATTTTGAGAGGAAAGTTCAGAGTCGGAACATTCCCTATTTTCCTTGTCAGAGTTCTGGGACGGCGGGGCTGCATGAGACATGCGGCTGCTGGGTGACATAATGCCATGCTCAGTACCATGATGTGGAGATCCAGAGCCAATAGGAACATGATCCTCGGAATGAGTCTTGATGTGTGTCTCGAGCGCCTTCTTTGAGTTGAATGTGCCATTACACAGCGTGCATTTGTACACTTTCTCGCCATAATGTGCCACCTACGCAGCAAAAAGGGAAAGCAAAACAACAAAAGCTTTATTAATAGATTGAATTTTACAACGCAAAAAAGGACAGCACAACAAAAGTTCTCTAATGTAATTAACCGCAACGCAATAAGAGTAATTTCTCTTTGCTTACCTGGTGAAGCTTGAGCACGTGATTGTAGCCAAAGGACTTTCCACAAATATCGCAAGTATACGGCTTTTCTCCGGTATGTGTCCGTGTATGCACTTTCAGTTGCTTGGAACATGTAAATCCCTTATTGCACGTCTTACAAACATATGGCTTCTCTCCAGTATGGGTCCTCATGTGAATCACAAGTTGTCCACTTTGGATGAAAGTCTTCTGACAGATCTGGCATCTGTGTGGGCGTTCGCCTGTGTGGATTCTCATGTGACGATGGAGTTTTCCACTGTGCTCGAAAGCCCTTTCGCACACTTCACACTTGTAGGGACGTTCCTTAGTGTGTATTCTGCGATGTACTGAAAGATTCTCCTTAACGGAAAAAGACTTGTTACAGTACTCACACTGGTATGGTTTTTCACCTGTGTGTGTGCGGTAATGACGGGTTAAACGGGCTGGCACTGCAATAAATTAAGGGAAATCAAAATTTTAGTCTAAGAATAAACTCAGTTAATCTTATTATATATGCATGTATGTAGCTTACAATCTGAATAGTATAAAATTGGCATGCTATTATGACACTGATTGTGAATGAACTGGTAATAATAGGAACCCATTTTCCTTTTATATAAAAATCTAATTTGTATCTGTCAATGTGATTGTTTGTTTATATGATTGATATCGTACAGTCAACTAGATAGTACGTAATGACTAGAGATTCACAAAATGTTTTTTCCACAATAATAACGAAAAAAGTAATAAAAATTTATTGGCTTTTTGTCCTATTTGGCCTTTCACTTGACTCTCGCGAGAGAAAAACACTTCAAGTTAATTTACTGTAATTTATACCCTGATCAATAAATTATGACGATGTGGATGCACATCCCACACAAAATTATTCCTAACAAACAACTTAAATGCATTTTAACATTCAAAGTTTAGCTATGGACGGCCAAAATATCTACCAAGTTGGTGAGATTGTTGGGTTGCTGGCGGTGTAGTTTAATGATGGAATGTTGCGACGTGAATGAGCAAACTTTTAATTTATATTATGCATGCAATGAGACGTGTCATGGGATTTTTAAAGTTGTTTTTTACAGTGACATTTTTTATGTAGCCAAATGCGAAAAGTTTATGATTGGCTAGCGTACACGAGCAATATGCTTTTTTAATGAATATTACATGAATGAAAATTTTTTGGGACTAGGAGAACAAAATGCGGTGCAATCTGGAGTAGCCCACTAACTCTGTACTTTTCCACTGGACTTGGTACGCGCTGGATGTTAAAAAAAATTATTTTGGGTATTAGTTTGTACCGAACGGTCTATATTACGCATGTAATTTATTCCACTTTTCTCGTATGCATAGTTAAGCATTGTGTTGAAACTTGAAACATAAAGAATAATGGTCCATCCTAACATTCTACTCCAGACGCTTGGATGCTTGACGCCGTTACATTGTGGAAAGGTGTGATGATACTACATGCAACCAAACTGTATTTTCTTTTTGATGGGTCTTTCTTGTTATTCAGTATTCTTGAGAATTGCGCATCATCACTTCATTATTCTCAACTTTGTTAATTATCATGTTTCTTCTGAGTACTAATTAAGAGGAATTTTCAGAGAGAATATAAAGTGAATGGAGGAACATGACACGAACTGGTAAACATAACCATTACCCTATCCGATGTCAATACTTATGAGCAAATTATGAATGGATTTACACATTCCTCCATACCTACACAATTTCTAATAAGATTTCTTCGTAGAAGCTCGTTAAGTATGATAACGTATGAAGATAGCTAGAGCTTAATATATTCTTAGTAAAGATATCTTCAATTTGATTATTTTTACCTGCAAAAGTCTTCCCACAAATGTCACACTGATAAGGATCATCCCCTTCCCGATGAGATCGCAAATGGTTTTGAAAGGTATTCTTCTGCTGGAACGTTTTTCCACAGAAGCCACACTGAAAGCCGCCATTAGGTCCTGGGGTTGCGACTCCACTCATGGGTCCTCCGACTGAAGTGGGTAGACCAACAGAACCGCCTCCATTTCCTACGACATTGCTTCCTTCAACACCACCAAGTAGTCCTTTTTCCTCCATAATTCTCTGGAGAGCACCTCCATGCCCACCAGCGGCTGCTGCTGCCATTTCGCTAGAGTACTGGTATAAGCTCACTTCAGGAGTGCACACCACCTTTTGCCCGGCTTGAGAGCCACCCGGTCCAACACGACCAGCCACTCCAGCAACATTCACGTTCGTATCCCCAGGTGGCGATTTGAACATTGCGGGAAATTGTTGGTTCATCAGTTGAAATACGTTTGACATGACAAAGTATTAAGCTTGTTTTCTTTCTGCAAAAATCATACACAAATAAAATGCACAACTATTAGATAAAATATATATAAAAAACTTGCCCACTCCGTTCAGTGAACTTTGGACAACTGACTCCAGTTTTTTTAAACAATAATCTCCATTTCTGAAATTGTAATGAATTTCCGTTTCCCTTTTTATCTTTATAATAGATCGTAAACAAGATAATTTTGGGAACACAAAAAAAATGCACCCCACCTTTTCCTTCCGTCATGGATTATTGCCAGTGAATCATGTAAATAATATTCAATTTTCGCGTTTAATTCAATACATGAATTCACTCAGCGAAAAATTGTTCAGTGCAATTTAATACACAAAAAAGACACATATATGGTTTTGAACCCACTGACAAAATGCCAGAGAATTGTTGGATTCGATAAAAAAAATGAATAGTGATTATAATGAACTTGGTCTCATGATTACATGATGACCACTGTTGATTTGCCCTCCCGACCTAGGATATCATGTTGCATGAGCAATACCACATTATCAACTGCAAAAATATGTGCTCACACTGGGTACATTTTTATCTTCCCTGTTGTCTGTCTGGTGAATTATAACACGCATAGGTTTTTTGAACGCCTTTAAGCCCTCAAAGGAAAGGAATTATGTTTCTGCAAACCACGACAGTACGAAATTCTTTCCAAGAAGCTTTGATGCCTGATAAAGAAGAGGGGAACTCATACTCATCATCAACCAACGTTGCATCCATCCCCACTTGATGATGTAAAGCAGAGATAATGCAAAAAAAAGTGGAATATGGGGTTTGGGTAACCCTTTTTATCCTTTCACGCAAATATTTTTAAAATAATAAAATCTATTGTGTACACCCTAACCTTCCCCTTTTTTCAACAAACTACAATTTGGCAATGTAAGCATTATGTTCAGAGTGTGTATTGTATTTTTTCATCTTCCCCCTCATTACCTTCAATACATGATAAAAAAGATAGTTGTGTATTTTTATCGTTTTAAAAGTTTGCAAATTATGCCTTGTTGATGTATGAATGATGTTTATACTCTTCAAAAACAAGGTCTACAGCCAAACAAAATTTACTCTGAATTTCGAGTGTAACTTTTGCGTAGGTGAATAAACTGAGTAACTTCATATCAAAGTTGTACATATACATATACACATCCTCCCGTCCCGGATATGTTTCCTGGAAATTGTGATCTGGGTCTGTGTTTGATGTACCTATACCTTGACTTGATTTTGGTGGTGTGGTGTATCATGTACCTGACATTGCAAAATAAAATCCTATTCGTATTACTCATGAAAACCTCACCACACCACCACGATGCCTCGCATGCCTAAAGGACCATTCACGACATTGGTATTTGGCAACAAGGTAATCCTTTACAGAACAAAAACTGTACTCAAGTTTGGCATTTTTATGCGTGTACTAAACCAAAATTAGCCAACTCTTGCCTTTAAATTTAAAAAAGAAGATTGAAAATGTTTAATAAACTTTGGACTTGAGGATTTACCAAGTAAAGGACCTTCGCATTTTTTAAGATTACGTAAATTGTTGCGTTGCATTGCATATAGCGTAATTATGAGCTTTGGGGTAGGATGTTTCCTGGAACTACATTGCATGCACTTTTGATGATAAAAAAGTGTGGTAATAAAAGTAAAAAATAATTACAGAAAAACGTTGACTATTACTTAGTTGGCACGATGATGCAATATACAAGTAAAATAATAGCCTTTTCATTAAAGTTCCCTTGATACTTGAGTCAAGTGTAGAAAAAAGCTTTTTGCTGGTCTCCCCTTCCGAAGAGGAGGAAACAAAAATTATATGCATTGTTGTGTTGTGGTGCGTGCAAAATAGCAAACATTTCATGTCCCTCATCTTCATGAACGATACGACAGGACACAGGTAAGGTAAAGGCACAAAAAAACTTTATAATGAAGTGAAGGCTGTTACTGTGCCGTGTAGGTTACAGAATGTTATATACCTGCTTGCAAACTATTGCATGTCTTTTTATCAGCTTATATATATTCGCATCGTGTGACTCACGCTTGTATAACCGCCCTGATCAGTTAGTGACTAGATTTTTTGTTATGAGAATGTGAATGGGAGACTTGACTGGGCTTATGACATGACCAATGCAAAAGTTCGTTTTCCTCTTTTAAGGTTAAGGCACTTCCATTTCTCCAAAGGACCTTGTAACTTTAGTTATTATAATAGACCATCTAGGTCACCCAAATGCTCTTCATCAGATGCCCCATCACCATATTGGTGCCATTAGATGGGTTCATTTGTATGGTTTAGTTTTATTGGGAAAGGACCAGCTCATTAACTATGATGACAATTATTTGACCTGTCGTTGTCCTTCTAGGACGGCCTACCTACCTGATTCCAAACTCTAAAGTCAATGGCTTCTTATCGTCTTTTATTGCGTCTCGAGTGTGAAATTACTGATCTGAGAGTGAAACGAAAGAGAGAGAGAGATGCGTTTTGACGATAGCGAAATAAATTCAATTTTTCATGTTCTTCACTTCATGCTCGTTTGTTCGAGTGTTAAAAAAGTGCTAATAATTCACTTGTTCACACTTCGAGGTAGAAAGAGAAACGTTTTAAAAAACAAATCGTTGAAGTTTAAAGGATCACGCATTGTGATCATCGCAAAAATAAATCTCGTCATCAATATAATAAATCTACAAAATAGTGATCTCTCTATTTACGTCACTACTTCTAAAACTGCTATGAATATGTAAAGGTATGAAATTAGTAGAAAAATAGCATCATCATGTAATATCGGCATTGGTACATCGAGCGAACATACTCTCAACCAGAAGCTTTTAGTCAAGGTAAATTTAACAATCTCTCATGCAACACATTTGTGCGAATGATAAGCTCACAACTTAAACACTTTTTTTGCAATTTGACTGTGGCTTTAATAACACGACTGACTGTTAGATTGCAAATGTGAGCAAAAAACTTTACCAGACAAACATTCACGCGTAGCATATTACATTTATCCGTGAGACTTTGTTGAGTTCGTTTTGGAAGACGAGGTAAAACAATTCTTATTTACTATTTTTCACAGTCTGATTCCTTATGCGAATATTATGAAAATTTGCAACCGCAATACCAAAATATTGTATCGATAATATAACTGTGACTGATCGACCATGGGAAAAATACACATTGTTTGTGTTTTTTCCTTGCCACAACGTAACAATCATAATCCTATCACAAAAAAATTGCTGACTCTTTTTGCATAAAATTCCTTTCATCCATCCTGCTTCTGGCACAGTCATTTTAGTTCATCAGTCTAATGGCCTGGTCAAGGGCATATCACATTGATAATCTAATCTCTTTGTTTAGAGCTATTGCATATACCTGTCTACTACTTTTGGGTTGCACGCGCATTTTTTTGCAGGTGGGAAAGAAAATGGGTTGCAAGTTACAATGTAATGACGAAATGAAAAATCATAATCATATACTACCGGCTAGACATTCAGTTCATCAAAAGCTACATCCTTTTTTGGAAAACTTATATCAAAATTGCTATCCATCTTAAATATAATTCATGAATGATTTGAGAAGAAAATGGTAAGTGCTATCATAATAAATGCTTAGTCAAAACTGATAATTTTTCTCACGCTATTTCCATTCAATTTTTGCCGAGTTCGTTCGCTCGGCACGTCACGTACTTGTGGAAACCTTGTACCGTTTTCTATAGCGGTTTAACGACTCACTTGTTCCCACTGATTCAAACAATCAACGTCAAAATGAGATGTGAGTTTTTAAATAACTTATGGAAAATGAACCGTAATAAGGAAGAGAGCGATAACTGATCTTAATTGAAACATACCTATATCATTATATTTTGATTTTTGCAATTTGATGGATATTACGTGATATGCATTACGACCGTGCATGTTTGCTTGTTTTGTTACTCACTCAAGCGAGAGAAAAAATATGACGAATTGCTTTTTTACCAACAAGCCTGTGAACTTAAAAGCTCATGTTTTATATGCGGCGTTGGTAAGAAAAACAAAAGTAATAGTAACAACAACAAGCATTTTTATGACCTGTATACATTTATGATACGATACGGTCTACATAAATGTGGGTTCATAAGGTATGCGCTCAATTGATTAGTATACAAGTTCATGAAGTACATATGTGGATTATTAAAGAGGAAAATAATGGCCAAGTTATATTTATTTGGACGGAAATACGACGCCGGAGCTTTATCGAGTTCTGTAACTGAAGCATTAAATATGCATAGGTCAAACAAAAAATTTCGTGCGCTCTATTGTGCAACTTTATACCTATATCATTTCCCTCATTCTGATTTTTGGGGCTTTAAAAATGCATTTATGTAAGGTTTTTTTACAAGATATGTACGGTATTGTGAAATGAAAGTAAATTTACATTGCAAAATTTGCGAGTAAGGTAAGAAATATCCAGTTATATTAATACACCACCCTCTGCTGTGAACGTTCACCAAAATAAATGCGAGGAAGGATTGCTTATGCAAGTCATAAACATGGCATATAGAATTGCCAAGAAGATTAATGCTTGTGACATTTTTGCATGACATTTTTTATTAGTGTTTATTACAAGAGGTAAAGCATCTCATGCGATTATACGCGACTTGAAACTTGTACGTATGTACATTTTTTTGAAAGAATAAGAAACTTATCTGAAAGCATACTTGGCTTTGCTTTATCCTTGTCAACGAAATATAAAAATGTATATTGCAAAATCAATATTTTCTTTGCTCTTCTTGTGTGTGTGGTGTTTCTACTGGTTTTACTAAACTCAAGCTGACTTCAAGTGAAGCCGAAAGGAGGGAGCGAGAGTTCACCAAGGGAGAGTCTGTCAGAAAATTCGCAGAAAATGATATCGTGTCTTGGAAAAGGATTTTGTCGTGTACGTACGTATGTGCATACTAATAAATTGTGAGATGTGTGTGTTGGCTGAGAGTACACGGCACGGAAGGGATAGAAAATACGCAGTATTTGTGACTGAAACTCGTAATATTATATTCTCTTGGTTCGTCGTGCTGTTGTTGGTGCCACTGAAATGCAAAAACCTAGACCATTCGCAACTTTTGCGAGGTTGAGCCGTGGTATGAATCTCATTCTAGTTTTTACGAGGGTATGGCGCTACCGCTACAAGTGTAAAAACATGTACAAACAAATATAATATATATTTTGTGTGTATGCATAAAGCATCTCTTTTTATATCTCTCACGAATCCTATTATATAAGTTGACTTAAAGCTGTATAAAAGCCAAAAGCAACATAAAAAAATTGGCACAAGGAAAAGAGAACCTGACTAGCTAACTTACTTATAGTAAAGCGAAAAAACGGCGTTTACGTGTACAAAACTTCAAAGCTATAAAACCTTGAGAAGAAGAGCAGAATGGAATGCATGCGAAAAACGAGAAAGAGTGAACGTACAAGTACAATTTGCAAATGCTTGGGATAGGTCTAGTCGTTCTTCAACTTGCTATGCTATTGCTGTACTTGACTGTCTGCACATATTACGCTTACTTACTACCAAAACTTCAGTCAGAGTCTGTCAGTCGCTTATAGACTCTCATTCACTTCTCATACTTATATCAAACTTGCTATACATATATCTCTATCGTATAAAACGAAATCTCATCTCCTTTAAACTCTATTGTATAATTATAGGTACATAATATATAGCCATTATTACAGCTACTCATTTTCATGCATGTGTGTTAAGTAAACAGAACAACAACAAAAGACTCAAAGTTTTTTTGTGCTATAACCAAGCCACTTCATAGTGGTATTTTTTTACCTATCCCATCTATACTTTTTTGCAAAGTTTTGTTGAGACAAAGTTATATATTCTAAAGATATATATTTTCCTATAAATGAATAGGAACTTCATGTCATGAGTAAGCTGAGCTTTACATGTAATAGCTTGATGGATTAATAATGGATTCAAGCAAACATTTTGTAGATGAGATTTTTGCTGAAGGACAGACATACTATCAGACTTGACTCACTTCTATAACTTTTATATATGTATGTATAACTTGACGGAAAGTTTTTTTAGCTTGAGGAACCAAGCTTGCAGCTTTTTGCTATTTGTAGCTGTAGTTTGTAGTTGGTTACGTGAATTGCCCAATTTGGGTTTAAATTTATTATGGATAGTTCATCAGTATGTATACCGTACCTACTTTCTTAACCGAACAGCTATTTCCCCTTGAGAAAAATTGCAAAAGAGAATAGAATCTCTGTTTTTAGCAATACATGTTTTATAATTCTAATAATAGTGGAAGGATGGGTTTACTGACTGAGCTGAGCCACTACCAGCGGCAGCGAGCTTAACTTGTAAGTTGTTAACAAAGGTCAAGACTCATGTATTTATATGTACAAGTCAGGCAATTTCAAATGCCTCAACTACCAAGACTGAAGATTACTATCATGAAACTCCTTCACTCTAATAACACAAGGGAATACCATTTCATTTTGCAATGTATTCAGCGTTGTGAAGATAACTTTTTTATATGCTTTGTTGTTGTAATAAAACATGACGTTTATTTTTGCAGAAGGTACTGCAGTCGGTACAACTTGTTATATCGTATTCACAATTAACTCCGCCTTCCCAAAGGACACATATTTTTGTTTATATTTACATTTTACGTTGTTGGTCTAATGAAGTTCATACCTTTAGTATGAGTACAATACAAAAGTACCTTGAAGTAAATGAAAGATGTTGGCCTAGGTCTATTTTCCTCTTTATTTTCAAAAAACCTGTCTATTTACTGTTCACCATCATCATATCATCCTTTCATGTGTCATGTATTAAATACTTAAATACATTGTTATCTGTAGTGTAGCCTCTTTATTTCTAAAAATGTATCTATCAATTTTGTTTAGAACTTCAGTGTTTCTAGTTTGCACTAACAGGAATGCTCCAACTGTGTCACATTTTATCGCCTTCGGCGATCAACGAAAATTAAAACAAATAAGTCGAATTCTCCATTTGTTCTATTTTATTATCTAGCTCATTTGAGATAGTAGTTTGTTCAATTTCGTGTCCTTCACCTACGCTTGCTTACAAAGTTGTTGTATAGTAGGTATATGTATATGTCTACATTGTTTGTTTTATAGATAACATTCATTATAAAGATGAAGTTGAAAAAATTAGGCTAACCTCCTTCATTCCTCTAAAAGGTAACATATTCTCCAATTTTGCAATGACAATTCCATAGAATTCATTGCCCTCTCTTCACATATTTGTACCTCATTTGTACCGCGGCTGCATCCTACGACGCAGTTTGAGTTTGACCATAACCAATACTGAATGGATATTATGATACACAACCTAAATACTAGTGAATGACTTTAATGCGTATTTTTTTGAGATGGACGGATGAATATAAAATAAAAAAGTACATAAATTTTATTGCAAATCGTAAGTCACGTCGACCAACTCTTTACTACAATCGGATGTCGGGTTACCGAGTACGAAACGATTACTTTTTGTATGCGAAATTTCATTCTGACAAGTCATGCGACGTTTTACGATTTTCAAAGAACTTAACAGCAGTACAAATTTATGTGTTTTGCTTGAGTTGTAAGTGAAAAATAGTTTTATCTAAAATTGGGTACAATTCTGGTACGGAACAAGTGGCGCTTGGAGTTATATTTTACTTCATAACGTTTATTATTGCGGACTGTTTATCAGCCACCCGCATCATAATACCTAAAAGGTACCCTAAATCCTACCTCCTTTCTCTTCATCACTCCACCTTCCAATACCCCTAAGATTCGTTTAAAATTTTCTATTCCTCCTCCAAGACAGTTTTATTTGCTACAACTAGAATGCTTACTAATCATGACCTATACATCATATGAATATGCATATTGTATGTATGTAATAATGACAGTAGTGAAGTAGTGACGGTAATCACGAGTGCTAATGATGTTTTCGCTGAGTACGCCACTATAGATTGCATGGATTTCCCCATATTCCAGTGTAATAATGACATATCTTAAATGAAAATATGTAGTAATGAAAAAAATCTACGTACAAATTTGTTCGCAAGAGATTATTTGTTGTGAGAATGTTAATATTTATGTCTTCTAAATTAAGGAGTAAAGAGACTTGTTATACATAACCAACTCAACTACGAAGTAGTTGTACTCGTGTGAGCATTTTTGTTCTGAAAGAAGAATAAAGAATGACGTATGAAGAAAATTTTTGTACGTTGACCGCCACACATGTGTATGTGGTTTCGTGAATATTAATGCAAGCAACAGTTTTTAAAAGATACCTACCCGAACTACCGCATTTCATGTTCAACAAAAATTTACGAACGTAATAAAAATATTTTTTTCGCAGCAAAAATTCATAAGAAACAGGAGTTAAGAAGTAGTACTAGTTGTTTTGATTTGATATACGTAATAGATAACGAACATGTTATTGATTCCTATCATATTATTATAAACGTTATTACGTGAATCACCAGAAAATTGTTGACCTGTAACATTTCACATTTTTACATCCACTTTATTTTTATGCCAGCGCAAAAAGGAATATGAATGAATTTAAATGAACGAAACTTGTTTAGCATGCAATGCAGTGCAATTTTTTGTAATGATGAAATTACTGCACGTGTATTGCATCGAACAATGCTTTGGTTTTTCTGCGAAATATATAAAGTTGTCTGTGGTTTGGATTTGGACTTAACAGACGTGGCTGTGTATTAATTAAAAGTTTCCTCCTACCACTATTTGCAGGTTCACATATTGTGAAACCGATAAAATCTACAAAAACCCTCTTTGTATCTTTCAACTGGCTGTTTTCTACCTGCGTCATTTTATTTACAAGCTGTAGTACAACGAGTAATTAATCTCTCATCACTTCACACACAAGGTAGAAGTTAGACGGATAAAAATAGTTGCTCAAATTGGCACGTGTAAATTGATAATTTTTTATGCAGCATACATATAATAAAGCTGTACAAAACAATCATTTACTATAATACCAAGATATACTCATTTCGTGATTGGATTTTACCAATGAAAATACCTCAACAAAATATTTATTTAAGAACACGCGCTGTTCACCTTTAAATGATTGAATTGATGAATCGGTTACAATAAAAATAAGCGGAGAAGGAGGGGGGGAAATAAAAAGGAACAACGAACTATCAATGATTTGCGATGTTACACAGGTTAACCTACTCGACCTCTACCAAAGCCGTTGATGATAATGGGAGCTTTGCACACGAACGAGAGTTGAATACAAAGATAAAAATGTGTCAGTCTGACTATTGTACTTTGAGTCAGTTGTATTGCATAAAAAAGATGATAAATTGATAAGAAGACCAGTCATAACACTGTTGACTGTATACATACATATTTATGCATATGTTTTTTTTTTGGAATTTCAGGTGATTGAGTAAGATGATCATACAATGCATATTAAAAGATGCCAAAACTGCATAGTCATATAAACTACGCGTTGTAAAGCAAAGCACGTTACATTTAACACTAATTATTAAAATCATGTTGTGTTGCTATAAAATAGTATTTTGCTTTTATGCACCAAGCGTCCTAAATTTCCTAATTACAAACTACCACAAATTGATGACATTGTACTAAATATCAACTTTCGAGAAGAGTTAACTGACACTTTTAATACAAAAAAATGTTTGTTTGTATGAAAGCTTAAATATTTCGTACAAAAATGTCGGTTAACTGTCAAGGTCTATAAATATGTGACTATTCACGCCGCTACGCCACCACCACCCATTCAAATATAGCTGACTATATCCGGCTCCGTATTTCAATACCGCACCGGTCGCTCGGTTTATTGCTGGGATGAGCAAATAAGCATCGTATTTTTTTCTTTCTACGCATTATATTTTCCTTCAGTTGCAGCTATACAAACTCATTATTATCCTACCATGAATATTTTACACAAATCCAAATATAACTTACCGGCAAAAAGCGCAGGCTCATGCATAATTTACACCAAAACATTCAGCCTGAGCCACTAAGCTTTTGTACTACCGGCCAGCTTTATTCAGGCTCTTTCGATGAGTGCAATGACTGAGCTACATATATGATTGTAAAAAAATGAAGGCGCAATTCAACATGGAAAAAGGCAATAAAATTTGAGTTTATAGAGATTTTTATATTGCATACCTCTTGTAACAGTTTTGTACAAACTTTGCCAGTTTTCACCAGTTTTTTAGTGTTGTTTTCAACATTTCACTTTTTTGTTTTTAATCCTAATTATTTTTCAGACATGTTTGTTACCTCCTCCTCCTTTGTTACCTCCTCCTCCTTTACCATGTTAATGCATTTTAGGCATATTTTGAAATAGTAGCCAAAAAGTAATTAGGCACTTGCATATAAGCAGTGGTGTCAGTGAGTACGTAGAGTAATCGGGAATTTCGTCTGACGAAATGAAAAACACAAAGTGCTTGCAATATAATACGTACCATTTTGATATCATATAATTCTAGTGAAATGGATGAAAAATAGTTCTAAGAATCGTTATGTGTTGCATTGCATACTTGGAGCAGCATAGGTACATAAGCTATTAAAATAAAATAAAAGATGTTTCGCAGTATAATCGGGTCGAAATGCAAAAATGAACACTCAGTTTACTGAGTGAAGGTCAGTCATTGACAAAATAACCTTTGATACATTCCTTACGATAGTACAAAGTATAAACTTAATAGGATATTTGTACTAGTTGCTTTTCTGATTGCTTCTTGCGGTTTACCAATCCTTTAAATATGTATACTTTAAAGAAGGCATGTGTATTCTGCGAAAAGATGAACTCAGGAAATAAGACATGAAAAAATACTGCCACTTCGCGTCATGTGATGATGGTCATTCTATCATCGAATCTGAAACTATACAAACTTTCTAAGCGTTTCAATAAAATCACTGAAACTTTTAAGATTCACAATGACGATGATGCCACATGCCACTGATGACCATTAAAAATGACCTACCCAATATTACAAAATATTTTCCTTGTTCACATCGCAGTCCATTCACAGACGTGTAAAAAATTCTAGTATAATATGCCAGCGCGTCTCAAAATCCACATGTTATACATAAAAAGCAAAAATTCATTCTAATCTATGGTCATGATTTATGACTGTGTTAATGAATTAACGTGCAATGCAATATTGTGAATCAAGTAAAAATAATGATGCTGATAATATGAAATGGCATTGCTGATCATCGGGATTTTTTTGGATAGTGATATCACCTATGATAGTAATTATTAATAGATCTACAGCAGTTCATGTAGTCATTTATATAATGGTAACCTTATCCTGTGTAACTCAAACAATGGAGTAGACAAGTCAGGTAAATAAAAGACCTACGGTAACGAAACTTGCCTTTAGCTATTTTTTTACATAATCCGTTCATTTCAGTGGATGATGATGTGATAAGACCAGATATTTGTATATCTATATACATTTTTTATCATCAAGATCAGCATAAAAATGTTGGGATATGATCATGTAAATAGGTATAGACGAAAAGCATTTCTGATGAGGCATCATTCTCATCGTAATA
The DNA here is from genome assembly GCA_034693345.1 of Entomobrya multifasciata. Taxonomy (NCBI): domain Eukaryota; kingdom Metazoa; phylum Arthropoda; class Collembola; order Entomobryomorpha; family Entomobryidae; genus Entomobrya; species Entomobrya multifasciata. The sequence continues at coordinate 30,273 of JAQFXM010001378.1, forward strand.
CATTCAAGTATTTTTTGTTCTCCATCTTGCATGTGTCTGTCTGGCTAGGCTGCATAAACCCGTGCAACATTCAAACGTAAAAAATAGACATCATTTTACCCGAAATGTTATGCAACTAACAACGCTTGAAAATTTTCTAGTGTGTTGATGGTCATATGCAAGGTACAACTGTGGGAAAACGTCTGTTTTTGTGGTATGTAACAGCAGTGGAGTAGCCAACTAAACTTTGAACATGCTATTTATCAATCTACTCCGTGTAGAAACCAAATAATCTATCTATGTACCTGTTAAACTCACTATAAAAATGGACTGCTGTTGTGGTGGTGGAGATTTAAAAAAAAATAGTTTATAAAAAATGAAAATTTCATACACGTGTAAGTGGATTATTACGCATATCATCAAGAGAGTATAATGCCCGATGATTATAATCATCATCATCATCACGTAAATTTATATATAGGCACAATAGTACAAAGTTGTATAAGAGTTCGTAGATGTCATAGACAGGACAAGGTCATGAAAATGTTTTTCTTTTAAAAATGTAAACTAGTATCCATCATCATCCCATGCAATGGCTAGTTTGTTAGCTAGCCTCTCTCCTGGATAACTTGATCTTGATTTCTCGAGAGAAGAAGAAAAAACAAGTATGTAAGCTATATCTAGAGATGGGATACGTGGTCTAACTGTCCTGTGGTCAGCTAAATTAGTGGAAAAAATGTTCATGATAATAAGGAGACGTGAGGGTCCTGTACCTTGTATTTCAGTCTGGTTAAAAGTGGACCTCTTTAGTTTATTCTATTTAGTGCACAAGTTATTTATACATCATTGTTGCACTGATTTAATGAGTCATATGCCATGTAATTATAGCAGACTGAATTTTGCATCATCATCCGTCATCCTATTAATATCAGAGCAAATTTTTTCCCAACAAATATTAAATTGACCGTATAATGCACGTGTAAAGCCATCTTTTTCTTAACGCTCGTGTAAACTTTTTAATTATTTCACATTTTTTTTAAACTTTAAAATGTTAAGACAGTCTGTTTAATAACTAAAATGAAACAAGTTGCTCATTGAGTGAGTCAAATAAACGTTTTGACTTTTTTCAATTCTCTGCAGACCAATTCACTACAACATGCATGCACAATGCATTTTTCCCTGCCTACTACTACGTTCGAATCAAATAGGTGTATAGCATCATCATCAAAAATTTTCTTCACACTGCACTCCCATCCTTTTTTAGGCCTATAGTAAGTTTTATAGGTATAGCGATTGCAGTATGTATGTATTTCTCCACGAGTTTCATATAAACAGGAATGCATATACTTTTTATAAGTACATGCACCATTATAACAAAAACTTGTTTATATAAACACCACTTTAGTATAGAATGAAAGCAAAAATGTTTTTATACTATATACTATAATATACCGTTCTCTCTCTCACGTATTCATATAAATATCTTGTGTACATACTATAGTCATATATTTCTCTTATCACCATTCATATAATTTATATAGTTGGCTTATTATTATAGAGCAACTTTATATGTAGTATATAGACTTAAAGCTTAATAGTTCTCTGTGGCCGTGTGGCCCCTGTTCTGGTCCTCCACGTGGAGTAAACTAATTTTTTTCTCGATGTGTACTACTCTCAGTTTAAGAGCTGAGCTGAGAGAACTGACGTCGTTGTTCCTTCTCGATGCTCTCGGTCGTCGTGAGAGAGCGAGAGAGGCTTATGGCTTATAATATTCCTGTTTCTCTCTATATTCCTATACCATATAACTATTATACTTTTATCCCAAATGAGGTTTTTTAGGGCGCTGCTCTTCTTTCCTTTTTCCAGTCGATGCCCAACATACTTTACTTGGATGTGCTATATAATAAACAGTGTATTTTTAATGCATACAGCAATACTTTTTTTCTGGATTATAATCATATGCAATGCATGTATGTATGCACTTTGTCTATTTATATATCTAAAAGTTGCATATAACATTTTATAATACCACCACCACTTCGGTTCGGTCGTCGGTGTTATTAAAACAACACAGATATATAAAAAATATATACATATTCCCTTTTGTAACACATAACAGTCGACTCGCCCAAAAAAATCGGTATAAATTGCTCCTCTTCTTTCAGGCTTTTTGATGCAACGAACAACATGGACAACTTTTTTGTACATATTTATCAATTCCCCTTTTTTCTTAAAGGCACAAAAACTGCATTCCTTTGCTTTTGTGTCTGTCTCTTCTTTTTCGTCTCTCTCGGTGACTTGACTTGAGAGACTTTGACTTGACTACAAACACACACACACACATTCAAGTATGTTCCCTGCTATGCGTATATTCTTTTCCCATAAAAATCCCATCGCTTTTTCTTCTTTTTCCTCCCCAGTCTATATTGCTGCTGGTGGTAGTATAATATAGTAAATGGTAATAATAATAGGTAGGAGGAAGAAGTAATAAAAACACGGCTTGAAGAAAATGAAAGAAAGAAGAGATGCAACTATAAGAAGAAAAAAATAACTGATGCAATGAATTCAGTCACTGTGTTCTCAAGTCCATCACAGTATATTTATTACGCCGCTGAAAGCGAAGCTCAGCAAGTATTGACTTTATCATGTTTGTCCGTCTGTCTGTCTGTGAACACGATAACTCAAGAACGCGTTGACCGATTTCGCTCAAATTTGGTATGTGGGTCACTATGGTCA
>JAQFXM010001379.1:0-32969 GCA_034693345.1 Entomobrya multifasciata
AAATGTGCATTCTTTTGTTCTAAGTTTTTAATCCTAAGAGGTCGGCCTCAGCGCAGTCTCTGAATGCCATACAATCAATGTAATGTGGTAAATTTAATGGTTTCATGACCATGCAACTAATTTATGGTCATGACACGCATATTATCAATCATTGGCCATTTCAAACTTAAGTGTGCTAGTTATGCTGTTATATAACTAGTATTTTTTTACATTTTTGCTTGCATGTCTGATATGATATTCCTGTTCAATAATTTACTAGACATAATTCCCAACACTAAACCTTTATGCTTTCAATAATCGGTTTAGAAACTGTTATATCACTGCTAATGAATAAAATTTAGGTAGTAAAACTTTGAATTTGTTAGTACATACATACATTCAATTTATGCATCAACCAAATTAGAGTGTTGATTGCTTTAAAAATATATTACCAAATCAGTTTATATTTAATATCAAAATTTAAAAGTAAAAATCTCCGATGTAATGCATAATATGGTACACAGTGCACAGTGTAGCTTTATTAAAATCTATACAAATTCCAACCCAATAAATTTAATAAATAATGATAAGGTCACGTTGATGATAATTGTGATTTTCATTGAATATCGTCCAGTAATATTTTGAAATCGGTTCATGAATATATCACAAAGTCATTTTTAAATCGGGCAAGCATAATCATTTTGCAGGGTCAAACTTACATATATGCATAATAAAATGCAAAAATACCAAAGAAAGATCTAAGTACCATGCCAAGTTTGAAAAATCAGTTCAATTCTACTTCACCAAAAAGGATAATACGAACATATCAAGATTAGACTGCAATAACGATTTTCTGGTTTTAGCATTCAGTTTCATTTATTACTTGGTTAGTCTGGTTCTGTTTCCCTTTCCTTACAAAATAAATGTCTTGGGCTGTTGATATTTATTGGCTACTCCAAATTCGATAAATACACCGAAATCGGATTGCAAATGTTACTCGTGAGAATGGAGAAAGAAGTGTTCTTGTAATATGTAACTTGGCATTTGCTTTATAATGTGACATGATCAATTATAGAAAATAGCCTGTTGTAATGTGAAGAAGACTTTTTTTTACAGTCTATTAGACTTCCATTAACTTCTTTTTTAATATAAGAAATTAATCTCTTACATTAAAGATAACTCTGAAACTTGTTGTTTAAAAAAATTAAGGGTAATTGGATTTTAAAAAATAGGTTAGGTTAGGTTAGGCCATTTAAAATTTGGACCCTTGACGTCCTCGACTCTCCCTGGAGTACTCGACTACAGTACTTAAGCCTTGGAAAAATTGTAGACGTCCTTTATTAAGGGCTCTAAAGTTAAATTTAGCTGACAAATATATCGGACTTTAAACATGAAAGGAAAACATAAACTACAGAAATCGGCACCTCGCAATAATTGAAGGCATTTATTCCAAAACTGAAGTTAAACTTTTGAAACGCAATTACCAAAATTATGAATGTAAGTTAGGAATAACAATGACTTGATGTTTGTAGACCGCTTTCATTCAAGCAGAAGGCAACTTGTACATAATGAAATACGGAATTATGTAGGTTTCCTAATTGTAGTAGTGGTAAAAATGAACTTTTATTTGCAGATCACATGAATAACGAAGAATTTCCTCTCGATTATATTCATAAATTCAAAGATTATAGCATATTTCTTAACTTCACAATCTGACTTTAAATTGTTTTTGTACTTTAAGTTGACTTTTTTAAGGTGAAGTTGAAAAGTTATGTATAGAATAACCTTTCAAAAAGCATAATATGACGATGACGACTTCATTGAAAATAATTGTGAAACGATATCCTGGATGTCAACGTAGTTGTTACGAAAAAGTAATAACGACGAAATTAATTCTTAAGGTACATTCAACGTACGTTCTGTGCAAATTTCGTTCTAAAATTACATAGCTTCCGAGCAAAGTAAACTTTATGTTCGAAGTTCTAACTGCCAAAGAACTCTGTAAGTTTATTACGTACATTGTATATCATGTTCTATGCGTGCAGCAGACAATTTGCAACGTCTCTAATTGCCAAAATGCCTACGCAATTTAGCTTGCATGTTGTCACGAGTATGAGTGCGTAAACAACTAACAATAAGTGTGGTACTTGCATATTTTTCACTCATTTGCGTCAGTATTTTACCTTTACAGAATTCATATTATTTTTTGTTTTCATACAACAAATATTGGTTCATGTTAAAATAAGTTTTTGTTTAAATATTTTAAACCTACCTATCTACAGATTTCGTGTGTATAATCTGCATCTATAAATTAAGTTCTGGCTTTTAATTCCCGATTTCATATTTTAGATGACATGACATGTATGAAGCTACGTTTAATTTTTCTGTATTCGAAATAGAATGAACACATCGAAGTTTTATAGGTTTGTTGCACGGTTTTGGTGTAATTTTTATCTATAACCATACCTATGTATGTAGTTCCGATTTAGAATTAATATATACATTTATTCACAAGTTTTGTTGTGACAAAAGCTGTTCCAATCCAAGTTTCCTATTCTTTTTTCACAACAACTCGTAAGACTTTCTTTAAATCTCACATTTTCATACACTCAGGTCGGGTCACTGTTTCATCTTCATCTCTTATTCACAAAACTATACTGAATGCACATGTCTAAAAAATAGGTGCATGTATAATGTAACCGTAATGTATACATGTCACTACTTCATTATAATGAATGAATACAAAATATATATCTATTTATTATGTTTAGTTGTTTGATACAAACAAAGCATTCTACCTACCTACTTATATATTACATTTGTACATTCGTTTTACGTGTCTGATGTTTTCATGTGATCATGATAATAATAATAATGCCTCTGATTCTCTCTCCTACGGAAGAAGTAAAAAGGAAGCTGTTTGGAAAAGAAAAAAGAAGCAAAGTCATCTTTCATTCATCTTTCCTATCTGCCAATCTTCCAAAGCTTGTCTTGCCAACATCATCATCATGATACCATTCCTCACTCACTCTCTTAGTTACACTACTTACCATCTAAATCGCGATTCCATATTCCATGTCTCTTTTAGCTTCTCTCTGCTCTCGTATAACTTTACTTTAGTTTATCCCTCAGAACGCAACTTATACTTTCTGCTACTTACTGGAATATCCATATCCACAACACTTTTGACTTGTCACCGAAAAATCGGAAATCAGCTCAAGGTACAATGGAAGCCAGAGATTCACACAGGATGCACATTCTACTTACCCCTAGAAGCTTGTCTTTAATAATATGCGCGGTCTTTCCTGGATTGTCTAGCCTCTTTGACATTTTCATACAAAGTATAGCTATTCTGAAGACTGATGTTTATATTTATTTTTTCTTATTACCATATACATATACCACCAGTAGTACAACTGACGATGTGACGATGTAGAGAAATATGTACTGCAGAACATTTTTTCTCCGTAATATAACGTGTCAAAGATTTTTCCAATATACCAAGTGACATCTCTCTCTCTTGTAACTTTTTGGTGAATCACACAAAACAGAGTGACAATGTAACTTGCCGTATGTATAATGTAACACAACTTCTCCCATTCCTAAACTCATGTATTTTTACGGGTAGGCTTATGATCATGTGTTAAGTATGGAATCGGAAAGGAACACATCTCTGCCTGTCAATTGTTAAAAGGGTTCACTTGATTTAAAGGAGCCTGAATGCTAAAATGAGAATTTAGTTTTTTACTGATTTCTGATTAATTACAATTAACGTATACGAAGTGAATTTATTGAGAAAAAATTGAAATGCATGAAATGTGGAATCCTACAAATTCGTGATATGGGGCATTGTAAGCATAAACTTATATAAAAATACTTATATGAACATTTCACATAGTTTATCTTGCATTCTTGAAGTTACTCACGATAAAAATTCAACCAAGGCATTTTACATCTAAACGTGCAATGCACTCTGAATCCTGACGTTCTGGTTTCTGCTTTTAAAATAGGGCGTGGGATTACAATTTTGATTGACATGAGGAAAAGGGAAGAGACCAATGGAAAGTCCAGATTGAATGATGCATGCATGCTTTTATGTGTATTGCACATTGCACATCAAATATGTTACGTTACGTTTTATACTGCTTGTTATTACATACATATTTTTATATTCACTACGGTCTCTTACAGACGTGCATGTCTATGTCACTCCAGTCATCGTACAAAACAAGCTATAGGAAAGGAAGGAGAATTTTTATGCATTTTATAACGGTTTGAAAACTACTTTTACAATATTGAAGAATAGCTGGTTCGGCTGCAAACCAAAATACGTACGTCTACTTTTTGAATTTTTGAAAACTGTTAAACAATTTTACGAAATTATAATATAAAAATAACAGCATAAAATCACTATTTAATCGTAATCATTATCATTATTTGTATGAGACTTGGTTCTTAGCGGTTCTAGCTTTTCTAAGCAAGGCACAAATACAAAAGCTGACTATTTATTTAAAAGTATACTACAAGAATTTAAAATACTTCATACCTTTCAAATACTTCATTTTGGGCTACAGCTTTAGTATAAATATTACGTGAGCATTTATAGTTATATAAAACTACAAAAACTAATAAATTCGTCATAAGGTAAGATTTTCATTTAGTGAAAAACTTTAAAATTTAAAAATATGCACCCAATTTGTTTTGCAAAAGTGACTGAATAACCGTATTTGGTAGCATTGATTAAAAAGTACCATTCGACGAGTTGACTCCGTCAGTTTTCATGAAACGTGCTGGCATTAGTATCAAGCTTTAGGTTAAAATAGAATTAGCAAGGCATGCATGGAATTTCATGGATTTGAAGATGGGAAGCTCTACTATGACTATAGCCCAGAAATTCAGCTTCCATGAAATCAGTCTTAAAAGTAAAAAAACAAAATCTCAATTTTTTCCAGTTCCACTTATTTACTTTCCACTACCACTAGACTTTAAAGCCCCAATCGAATTAAAGTATATACCACTACTTGATGAATTATGCATGTGTATTTAAGATTACCACAAGAAGAATCCCCAAGTCAAATGCATTTTGTTAAGCCCATCTTTTCTAAAATATTTTTTTCTTTGCTCTCGTTTCAATCGAATCTTGTGAGTGAAGTCTGTCTAAACTGTACCAAGAATCAGTGAAAACGTCTATTCGAAAAAACAACCTGCCCTGCCTTTATAAAAGAAACGAACATAAAACGAATGTACACTGAACTGAATACCCAATGTAATTACAATTCTTCAGCCAACGCAACAAGAAACAACCGACCTCTCTTACCCAAATAACACCCCCAAAAGTACTACCACTTTACAAAACTCTAAAAAAGCTTATATTGATAAGTTATAAGAGAAAGTCTACAATAGATTTCCGCACCAAAAGCAAGTAACCACCTTTATGATTCACGTATTAAAAAACTAGGCTGTTGAGAGTCGACTGGTGGTGGTAGTGGTGATGGAAAGCTAAAGTAATATAATATATATGTATGTTTTCATCTCTATTGTCTGTACCGGCCTTGTAGACAGTTAGACTTTCATCTGAATTCGGTTTGTTTCCCAATGATCCTTTTCTTCCTCCTTTCCGCTTTTCTAAAGACTACTTTGAATTCAATGGAAATAAGGATGAATGTTTTTATTCCTACCGCACAAAACAAGCCAAAGCCGCTATCACCACAAAACCAAACCACTTTTGCTTCCAAAAATACTGTGTATTTTTATATCTTTCTTTCTCCTTTTACTTTTCAATGCATGTATTTGTTTGTAAATACTCCTACTTTTATAACGGCAAACGATTCCTCCGTATCTATATCCATCCCTTGAAAAAAAAATTGTGCAGCAGAGAGATATAAAGTGAGAACCGTTTTTTTATACTTAGTTTTTTTTGTTGTTTTTCTTCCAAGTTTAGTACATTTCATCAGTATGCATCAGCGTCCGAAAAAGCAGCGGTTGGAAAACAGGCAGGCGGGCGAAAATCTAGAAGGCTGCTGCTTTTTTCGCAGGGATTTTTTTTCTTCATCTGGGTTCTCTACTACTTGTGTATGTACACTGTGATGGACGGATTGAATAGATCCCTTCTTTTTTCCCTTTTTGTGTATTCTTTCGTCTCACAAGAATATTTTCGGGAGGAGAATAGAAAGAAAAGAATGAACGAGAGATGGATGTGAACAGAAACTAGACGAGAGAGAGAGGGAAAGCTTTCTTAGATGTAGAGTTCTTTTTGCTCTGTCTCTTTTTTTACTTGAAGAAAAAAATCAAGAGATTCTGAATTCAGATTCGGAGACTTCTTCGGAGAGTGAAGACAAGACAAGGGAAAAGAAGACAAGACAAGCCAAGAGGAAACTTCAGCTGGCGTCAGCATAGTTTCCTGTCTTGGTTTTTACTTTTACCTTCACTTTTTTGTGGTGTAGTACCTTATTAAAATATTATAGAAAATGTAGAAATCCAACCGCAGCATTTTATTTAGGTGTTTTGGTAAATTTGGTGATGAACAACATGTAAAAACCTACAAATGCGACATAAATATAAAAAACATGCATGTCTCAAAGAATAAAAATATCAAGTATACTACTTAAAATATTTTAGATCAAAACTTGTCATAGTTTTAAAAACAAACTTGTTTCTTAATAATACATAAATACTACACTTCACTTGTCAAAAACCAAAAAACAGAATCTAGCCAAATAATAGAGTATTGGATGACGGTGCGATAGTGTCGTCCTAAAATGTTTTTGGCTGCAGTAATCTGTAATTCATTTCATTTAACTCTTTAATTTTGGGCCATTGCTTTACTTTACATTGAAACATCAATCATATTTCAATCAATACCTTGGCCAAACAAAACGTAATAAATTCCTCAAATTTACTCTTATTTACATCTTTAATATGCATACCTGTCAAACTCGTTAGCATCCAACAAAATTTAAATCTTAGCAAGTGCCAAGAATATTTTCCAACTTACAACTTTGTAATCATGATCTTAGTTCGTCGTACAAAAATCTTAAGCAGTATTACATACTTTTAAAGTCACATCGCTAGACATAATATATTCTCTGCTTAAATCATATTGCATTCTTTAAAGTAAAAAAAATTAAACTTTGAAATCGACTGGGAGGAACTCAAGTTGATTGAAAGCTGTCATGTCACTCATTCATAAACAGGAAAACTTGTAAAATACTCAAAAAATATTCATTTCGTTAGCCAAATCGTAAAACAGACTAAAAAAGCATACACCCAAAAAATACACATATTTTAAAGCAATATGAAATGTAATAGTTTTTGGTGTGATTGACTTGAGCCAAACACTATTGGGTTCAGATCAAAAAGTGATAGGAACCAAAGTACATTTTTAAAATCATTCCCAGAGATTTGAGACAGATATTGCTGTGCTTCTGTTTCCCATGGCATAAACAAGCCCAGTAGATCACTTTTTTGATACAACAAAAAACCTATATACTCGCGTCGCATGCTGTCGATGAAAGAAGATAGATATCTTTCACACTTTACAGTGACACTGACAACAAGTCAAAAAGTATGCATCGCTCAGCTCAATGAAGGTGACAAAGGCTTAAAAATCAGAGAGATCCAAACACCCAAACAAGGCCTTAACTTACAAATACATACAATATATCTACATGTATTACCGACCATGAGTAAGTAAAGCTAACCCTTTCACGATGTAAAGGGGTAATATAAGGCACAAACATATGGGGAACATTTTAGAGTTGACGATGATGTTTGTGCACAAAAAAAATGTGACAGTGTATCATGATGAGAAGAATACATACATTTTTACTTCTGTTCTGAGCATACTTGCTGTATCCAGCACAGTACAATGGATATGGAGAGAAATGATGATTGTGTTTCGGGTTTGTAAACAGTAAATGAGACCTCTTCTGTAAATGTTCATTTCGAACGGACTGCCTGCGACATTGTTCGTTGTCCAAGGGTGAAACGAATAGGATCTCTCTCATCTCATGCAAATGCATATTTGAACTGTATATTTTGTATGAAGTAGTCATGAAGAAAGCACACATCAATCATTACACTCAACGACAAGTATCAAAAAATAAACCTTTTAGTTTTTTTCTCATTGTAAGGTTTGTTGTATGATGTTAGCTTCTACTTTTTGTGATGTGTCTACTTTTCATATTTTTCTTACTTGATATATTTTTGTCGTAGGAAAGGAAGAAAAAAGTGAGTAAGTAGATGTGTGGAAACTTGCATATTTCCTCTTCCAACTTTTCTGTCAATGATGTTCCTGTCTTTTTACATTTTATGCGTCACATTTTTCTGATGTACTTTTTCGAGTTGAATAAAAAAAAGTTGCAAAAGTATTTTTTGTTTAGGTATGTTATGTAAGTAGTCATACTTATTGTTTGAGATCTTTCGACACCATTTTACTCGCTCATTTATTCACCATTCTGACAAGGGACCTGCAAGACTCATACAAAGCCAATCCCCATGAAATTCATCTTCCTATACTAATTTCGACTCGAAAAATGCAATGGTGACCATCTTTTTTCCGAATGGCCACACAAAAGGTCACAATCAGGACCTACGGTCGAGCACCCAAACAGAACAGCCAGGTGCATACACATGGCATGACCCGAACTTTGTTTTAAAGTTCTCTGTCCACTATCCTCTCATTCTATTTTATGTATTTACGAATAAAAATATCAAAATTTATATAAATATGAACTGGTATGTTCTTATGAACTTGGAACTAGTTACAAATAGATTAGGGCTTTGTATTATAAAACGAGCCTTCAGCTAGTCAGCAGCAGTATAACATGGCGCAGGTCAAGGAAAGTGATTAGGAAGAAAAATGAAAAGAAAATTAACACAGATGATAAATTAAGAAAGTAAAGCTAAAATGACCTCGGGTAAGTCAAGATTATGTGCATATGTACGCACAAATTACAGCAATGGCCTGTGTGAGCGCTTGGATGCATATCACGATTGTGACCTTGTGTGTGGCCATTCGGGAAAAATATGGTCACCATTGCATTTTTCGAGTCGAAATTAGTATAGGAAGATGAATTTCATGGGAATTGGCTTTGTATGAGTCTTGCAGGTCCCTTGTGAGTTCTGAGCCTTTTCCTCTATTACATATTTATCATGAAAGAGTTTCTTGCATGTAGACTTGGTTCCACTTGCGTTAAACAAATATTTTCGTAATAGTTGAAGCTGACACCCAGACTTGTCGATTCTCTTGTAAACTAAACAAATTGAGTAATCACACTTTGTATTTTTTGAATCAGGTAGAAAACAAAAAAGATGATTGATCAGTTCAACTTATTTATTGTGAATCATGAATCCATCCATGCATGAACTCATCATCCTAAATTACGTTCACATAAGTCAAATACCTATTCTATTACATGTCTAGTTTCTTTACGTTCATGGGTCCTTTAGTATTCATAAAAACATACCTTAGAAATTAGCAAATACGAAAGGATTTTCCAATCATGCATTAAGTTTTTAAAAATCAAAATTCACATCTCAAAGAATTTTTCGCGGGCTAAATTCTTATTGCACAAGTACAAATTAAAAAGTTCTCTTGAAAAATTCTTTTCTTTAAATTCGATTTTTTTTCCTGCAGAAAAAATCACGTTTATTTCCTTCACTGACAAAAATCGGTGCAAAAAACCAGAATTTTAGAGCAATGATCAACAATCCTGCTTCTTAATTCATATTTGAATTTTAGCGCGTTGATATACAGTCATCAGTTTTGAAAAGTATTTCTTGTATCAAGAAAAGTTTGAGCGCGCGCTAATTCAAATTTTCAGTTTTCGATTCGAGCACACTGTACAACTCAACAACTCATAAGTCAAGGTTTATAAGCTGCTGTTTTTTACACATTCTTTTTGTCTGGTCGATTTGTTTATGCAAAAAAGGTAAATTAAACTTGGCTTGCATTTTTTTGACAACCACTTTTCATATTTGAATTTTAGCGCGTTGTTGTTTAAAAGTACTTCTTATATCAAAAAAGTTTGAGCGCGCGCTAATTCACTTGCGATTCGAGCACAGTGTACAACTCAAGGTTTTACATAAGATATTTTTTGCACATTCTTTTTGCCTGGTTGATCTGTGTGTGCGAAAAAGGAAATTAAAATCGGCTTAGGTTTTTTGACAACCTTTTTTTCGAAGACAGTTTATACTTTACATACATATTTTAAAGTATGTATTTTTAAGTTGCAAGTTGCAATGCAAATTATAGCAGAAACTGTCAAGTAAACGATATATGCGTGTGTACAATTACCATAATCATAATATATGTTGTTTAGTACGATTCTTACATAAAATCAGAACAGTTCATAGCGGTTAAAGGATCATAATATTTTTCATATTGCATGTATAAAAAAGCATTGATAGCATCTTATCTTAGAGAGAACGAGAGGAAAGGAAAAGATTAATGCTTTCAATGAGTGACTGACTGACTAACCCTTTACGACTAATAGTTTGTTTCCCGTCTACACCTCCAACTGAGAAAGATTAATAGGGTCTATGGAGTAGGAATACATAATATACAAGCCATGAAACAGCATTTTCGACATGCGATGTTCTTTATAGGTTTATCTATGCGTAAATAAAATATCAATATGTTTTAAACGCTTGTACTCATGCTTGCTATAGACTGCATTGTGGCGTTTTGAAATGTTATATTGCACTTGGAATGTGCGTAAATTTTGATGGCTCTCTATGAAAGCAGTTTAAATGCTTGATTAAATGATTAATGTGAGATTTTGTTGTTTTTCTATTTATTAGATAATGGAATGCCTAGAAGACTACGCACTGCATATACAAATACCCAACTTCTGGAACTGGAAAAAGAATTCCACTTTAACAAGTACCTTTGTCGCCCAAGAAGGATTGAGATTGCAGCTTCCCTTGATTTATCAGAACGTCAGGTATGACGATACTCTTGCAAAATGACGGGAAGGTGGCATGACTGTTGTGCTTTTTAAAAAACAGTATACATTTACATATTGCATATTTGTTTTTAGGTGAAAGTCTGGTTCCAGAACCGTCGCATGAAGCATAAACGCCAAACAATAAGTAAAAGCCCAGGAGAAGACGGCGAGAAACCGTCAGACGGGAAATCATCAAAAGGAAGTGGAGACAGTGGAAGCACCAGCAGTAAAACAGCAATAGGCTCTCCAGCCGAGGACAAGAAAAGTTGCCAAAGCTGTGATCTCATGACACCACTTTCTCCATTGACCCTTTCCTCTTCCTCGTCGGGTAATGACGGCAATGTTAGTACCGGTCGTGGAGATAAGCATCACAATAATAATAACAATTCTATCAAAGCTTCACCCAATTCCAACACAACTGGCAATAATCCCAACTCCACTATCCCCATTTCTGCCACCTCCACTGCAAAAACTAAAGGGAAATCCAGTGGAAGTAATAGCGGCAATAGTAATAGTAACGCCATGAGTGGCATAAGTAGCGGTTTAGGGAATCCCAGTGACAACAATAACTCATCATATTACAAAGACAGTAATTCTAACAATAGCCATCTCTTGCAACAATCTCAGCACCCCTTGGACGCAACAGGGTTAACAACCTGTGTTCCATCAGAAGAGAATATTGTCGTGCTCAAAACTGAACCGATGTGCGGTAGTAGTGGTTCTAATAGCATTAGCCGTGATCAACACGGAGCTGTAGTTGTAAAAAAGTCTTTGTCATCAACCGATCTCAATAAGATTAGTGGCAACTCCGCCAGTAATAATAACATGAGCCATGGTCTCATTATTAATCCATTTGATAGCAATAACCCAAATTCACTGATGGACACAAAAACTCCAATTTTAGAAAAAATATCAGCTTCCAATACGGCTGGTGGTCATATCACAAAACAGCAATACAAGCAACAGTCATGTGTCTCTGGAGTAACACCCAAGTCCAGACGTGGAAAGAATCATCACAGTAATAATAATAATCCCCAAATTTCTTCGGTGACATCATCAGTTCCACTAAATGCGGGATCAGTAATGTGTTCGTATGAATACGGCAATGTTGGTCCGGTTGGTTCTTCCCCAATGAGCAGGTACCCACCTTCCCATCCACAGCAACAGCATAATCAAATGAATAGTAAATATGGTATCAGTGAAAACTACATGAATGGAGTGTCAGCAATTACTAGCCGGTTCCAGGCAAGTAGTATTCATGGGAGTGCTGGTGGTAGCGGTGGAAGCAGCCCAGTGGCCGCAGCCACTCTTCAGAATCATCATCACCAAAGCAGTAGTGGAAGAAGTGGTAAAAATGCAATGAATAATGTAGCAGACAGATTTGGTCCATACGGCTCTACAAATATTCTTGAAAACACCGCATATTGTAACTACACCGGGCAGAGTAGTAGTGGTGGCGGTGGTGGTTATCCCCAAGAAAATCGTGACTATCATCATTCAAGCGGAACAGTAAACAGCACGGGTGGTGCTGGTGGTAATGCGGGTACATCAGGTGGTTATGGAATGGGGTATTCCACAACATCAGATCTTGTGGGAGCAGGAGGAACATGCAGAGAATCAGGAATAGGAGCAGCTTTCGGACCGCCAGTAGTAATGTCTACAAGCCCAAATGCTGCTGCCGTTGCTGCTCACGGCTATCCCCATTACAACACTTTTGGGAACTCTCCAGGAAGCAGTGGAGCTAGTTACGGTTCCGGAAGTCAACAAAATCAAGGGCAATCTCAAACTCAACAAAGTGTCGTCACTCCCAGTGGTGGGGCTGTGGGAGGAAATTCTGGTGGCAATATGTCCTCATATTATCATCATATGGTTCCAGGTACAAATTATCCTAATCATCAAGGTGCAATTCAAGGTGGTGATTATCCGTCGTCATCTTCGTCAGCACCGGGCTCCAACTCTGCATCCAGCAGTTCGCCTTATTCCAGTACTTCCAATGTTGTTCCTGCTTACGGGGGTAATGGGGCAGGAGATCCTGTAGATTCCTTTTTTCCTGGTCAACAAACCAGCGACTCTGGTTATTATGATGATCCAACTTGTGGCTATTCATCTCATCAAAGCCATGTTGGGAATCCTTCATCTACAAATTTTCATCATGGTGGTCAACAAGATGTGGCTATGGCTAGTGGAGGAGGCGGTGGTTCCGTTGCGTACGCTCAAGCATACCCCGGTTATTTTGATGCCTCGAGTGTACATCATTCTGAAAATTCATCCTCAGATTTTAATTTCTTGACCAATATTGCTAATGACTATGCCCCTGAATACTATCAGCTTAGTTAAGTCAACCAAATTTCACACCTGTCCATAATTTAGCTTTGTCAATAGCGCATTATATGTAATGCTCTAATGATTTTGTATTGAAATATGTGTATCCAGAGAGGTAACTGCTATTTAACGTTTTATACAAATTATACACCAAAAGATATTGAAAATAATTTAAATCTTAAAACACACGGCTAATACTTATGTTTAAATGTATGACATAAGTTTGTCCTCAATCATGATTTCATTATTGTGCACTCATTATCTGCATCATATTTGGATAAGCAATGCAATAGCAATAAGTAAAGGTATTTTATTAAGTTTTATTCAGTACGTAATAATAATATTTTTGAAGTCTATTTAAGCCTGGAATTAAGCCTATTTAATTCAAAAAAGTAGCAGGAAAGCTTGTGAAAGACAACAAATATTGCTTGTTTTGTAAAGAAAGTTGAAAATATGTATCGTTATTTAGGAAGAGTATAAATAAGATTGGTAGTTAAAAACTTGGTCTTTGAAACGAATTTATGTTATTTTACACTTAATTAACGTTCCCGTTGAAATAACTTTAATTATAAAAGTGTATTCAAAATGTGAATTCACCAGTAAAAGTATGTGGTATATCTAACAATTCATATAATTTTCACCGAATCTTGCCTTTAAATTAAGAGCGGTTTGGTACAAAAATCTTCCCCAGCCATTTTTATTGTCTTCATTACTTTTTAATTGATCCTAAAAGTTTAATAAGACACTTTCCCTACAAGATGTAAGAAAAATCAAATTTGCAAGTATAAATATATTTAATCAAATGCACATAAATAAAGTTAAGCAATCATGACAGATTAAAAAATAAGGAATTAAAATGCAATGTAAAAATTAAGTTAGGATAATCTAAATAAAATAAAATAATTGCTTAATAATTAGTTAGGATTTAACATGTCGAATATTTTATTTTAGTTCTTTAAAAGTACACACAACTTTAATTTCAGAATAATATACATACACATAATTGGACTAACGGTAATATTTTTTAACTTGTCTTAAAATCTTGTGCAATCAGTATTGTAAAAAAAGTTGAATATTTCGATTTATGGTATGGTAAGGTAAACAAAAGATGTAATATACACACGTAGACCATTTAAGCAGTATAAAGTATACGTAATGATGAAATGTACTAAACTATTAATATATTTATAGTCAATCATCTTTGCAATGAAATGCTTTACATGACTCGGTTGTTTAAAAGGAAATTATGTAAGACATGTTTTTATCGTCACGTTATAAATCGACCTTTACCAAATTCTTTGAGTTTTATAATTTATAGCTAAAGATAAAAATCCTTTAATTAAGAAAATTAATTGTAACGAATAATCCTACAAAGAGGTACCAGATAATACTCTACACATATTTGTTGGATGTTGCAATAAAATAAAACAAGAAAAAATATGTGTAAAAATTAAGTGTATAAAATTAACCGTTGACTACTCCTATCCCCTTGAATGGAAATTGGAAACTTAAAAATTAAATATGATTAAAAATATAAAATTATTTAAAGAATATAGAATGCTTTGTATAAGAATACTTTCCACAGTAATATTATTGTGTACTTAAGAGTAAAAGCCAGCCTAGCCTACCATTGAAACTTATCAAAAGCAAATCAGATAAGAACGCACGCAATAAAATGATAGACTTATAAACATGCAAAAATGTTTTCCATACAAAAATGATCTGCCATATGCCATGGCGCTTTTTATTTTAGTAAGCTTCCATGTCTCATTTAAAAGTTCACACTTTATGAAAATCTTTCAATTTATTGGACAAACATGTTCGTTCAGTCATGATTCTTAAATTCTCATGAATATTTAAAACACGTATATAAAGTTTAACAGGTCCATATGAATAAAACTGACTAACGTACGCCATATGTGTGACTTCTCCTATACAGCGTTACCTGTTTAACCAAAGCAGCAAGAGACATGAACACATTTTAATTAAACCGTCTTGGTATTTAAAAAAGTATCTTGGTTTATTTTTTGCGATTATGATTTACAAAATAGTGTTCGATTAGATTATGAAGTAAGATTATACTTCGGAAAATTTTCTTTGCATTTTGCATGTATTCTTGGGGCGACTTGAGATTCTGCGTGGTCATCAATCGCCATAATAATTCTTATTTGTTGTATATAATGTGCGCCATCCGGTTCGTAAATTGTTTTGATTCAATTCCACAGTGCAAGAAGATAACATTTTCCACGAATTCTAAATACTTGGTTCAAAATCCTATAGAGGAGTTTAATCACTAAACTTGACATGAGTGATTGATATAACGTCATTTTTTAAATCAACTAAAACTTGATGAAAATATTAATACTTATAAAACTGTGGATTAGCAAAAAGTCTTCAACAAGGTGCAGAATTTGGTACCCATTTCAACATTCACGTTTTCTAGAAATCTGAAAGATATGGCCCTCTGCTTTCAATAGGTATATTATGCAAAATAACACCAGCTATTCACATTACACAAAATGATCTCGTTTAACTGAAAACACATCATAGTGAAGCGGAAGCCGGAAAACCAAAACCCTTGTATCATACAGCATCCAGGGAAAGAGGCAGAGCAGTTAGCATTAGCTTTAACATCACAATCTGCATCATTTTGCCATCCTCTCATTGCTCATAGTGAAAGCTTCACAACTGTTCTCTTTATTAGTAACTCTCTGCTCTTTTATGTATCAAAAACAGCTCGCATCATTTAAACTAATGCTGCGTAGAAGCATAAAATGTAAATGTGTGTACTAACCAAAAGCTTCAAAGGTTGAAAGTTGGTGGTTTTGAGAAAAAGAAATTTTTGCGTTTACTTGCAACAGTGATGTGATGAAACAACAAAAACAAAACTTTCCTTGACGAGATAATGTCCGTGATATCCTTTCAGCATTCTAAAAATAAACTTTTTCTAAACTTTTACTTTGGGTATTCTGCCAGCGAGGCAGTTGTAGAGGAGACCTATATGTTTTATCGTGTTCGTTCACAGCAAAAACTGATGTTTATCCGTTAATGCCCTCTTCGCAGCTCACATTTTGACGAAACGAAATCGCCTTGGACGAAATACCCTTCTCTGGGTGAACTGGTTCCACGCAGAAAAAACTTAAAAAATATTTTTTTTACGACTCCGTTTCGTTTGTCATTCTCAAGTCAAACACACGGAATAACAACGAAAAATTGTCTGGTCAGGTATCCATGGTGGTGGTACCATGGAGAGAAACATTTTCTACTCGAGTTTTTAGTACTTCGTCCATAATTCGTGCGGAAAAAAGGGGGTAACATTTCGCGCATGGTCTCTGTGAAATAGAAACGAAATTTCACCTAGGTGAAATTTCCGTTACTATTTCACCTGTGACCTGAGAGCAAGAAAACGAATTATTTCCCTCCGCTCGAATTTCGAGTCTTTTCCGTGCGAAATAGCGACCTGCGAGGGGGGCATAAACAAGAAATTGAAACTTACAATTAGTGCCCATTTATAATAAACTAATTCCACTGGTTATATTACAAATGTCACCACCCAATTTGTAAATACAAAACTTTTAGCCAGGAAAACCATTCTCTTCAAAACGAATATCAAAATCAGACTACCAAAATTAGTAATTAGCAAAATCTTTCACCTGATGTCATAAAACTATTTATGCACCAAAGATAAAAAACTATAATCAATTCGTTTTCAAGTTAGATTTTTTTAAACCTCATTTCAATGCATATATCTATTAAAATACATTCATGCGTAAACGTACATATATTTTTTGCTACAAACATAGTACAATTGAAATTTTTTAAGCATGACTGACTAAAGATGCTACTTGGTGTTATTTTAGCCTTTTTTATAATTCTGCATAACAATAAGAGTGTGTTAAATATAAAAATATCAACATTCTAGGTGCCGATTAAAATAGAAAGGTTCCAGAGAGTATGGTATTATTGGAGAATCGTGATTCAGTATGGTTTAGAATTGAGAAAGCGAGAGAGAGGAAGTTCGGAGGCGGTTTATATTACCACAAGCACATAACCTTTGGAATATGTATTCCTATTATTTTCTTTTATCCCTGGAAAACTGACTTTTGGAGACGAAAAAAATGGTAAGAGAAGTAGGTAGAATATAGTATGCATGGTTGTGTTTACGCTTTTTATATAAGAATTTCTAACAACGAGTTTCATGAACAAAAAAGTCTTTGGAAGAAGAGAAACCACATTTCCCCATTGCAATCATTTACATAATGGCTTCGCAACCCAATATCGATCTGTCAATGAGGGACTTGCTTTTGGAACACCACATGTTTTCAGCTTAAGCTACGAAGAAATGAGAATAAAAAAGAGCGACCGAGAGATTATGAACAAGTTGCAGTATCATTCTTTCAACGATATTTTTTACATTAAGAGATCCTTTAAGAGAGATCCACTCTTCTTTAAAATATATGACATAAAAAGATATGGCGTGAGCAAGCCATTTAATATTCCTATCTTCGGTTTTTTTTCGGCGAGTTGGAATTTTTGGAATACACACACTGTAACTGTGATTAGTCACATGACTATGCATCTAAATGTTAAACACGCATTTTTATTTTTCCCGTAGCAAGAAAAGGATTCCCTTTTACAGGCAGCCAAGTTTTTCGTATGAGACAAATACGTATGCTCTCTTTGGACGATTCATAAATTAGTTTAGGTTTTTGACTCAGTATTATATGAAGAAACGTCGTTTTGGAGGATTTCAAAACATTTAACTTGAATTCGACATTTACGGTTAGATATACATAATACGACGTGACAGGTAGTGAGTATAAGCAAACAGCATACAATTTGACAATTCAAATATCTTCTTTCAAGATTTTAATGTATGGAGGATGATCAGTGAATGCACATGATGCTAGAACTTGGCTAAAACTACATGCAACATTTTACGTGCTTGTCAATACCCCAATTTCATCTTCCATCTATCATGCATGTAAAATTAATCGAATTTGAGTTATGTGACATGTAGGCTATTGCATTGTTTCAAAATTGACAAATGATATGTCTAGCACTCCGCAAATGTAGTTCACCGAGATAGTTACCAAAGCCTACAGGCATGGAATCACATGATGATTTTCATAAAGTTGGATTTTAATTTTACTATGAGTAAATACTACATGCGCGCACGCTATTGGGTTGTAACAAAAACTTTATCCTGAAAGAAAGCTATCCTTGTTCAGTTGTGTAGAAGTATCGTTTCAATGCAAGTCGGTTTTCTCCGGAACTCCACGGTCCGAGAAGAATTACACGACTTGACTTCTGTAAAAAAAAATTACAAGTATAATTTTTAAGTTACACTTCAAACATTTTAGAAACTCTTTACATTGGCATACATTCGTAATGTAAAAAATTATTGCATCAAGTAAAATATTCGTAACAACTAACTTTAAATTGCTGAGGATTAATAATTCGATTTCAACATTTCGTCTCTATGTAGAGGCTCATATATATTGACTATTGACCATTTACTTTCGCATAGTAGTCGACCCTTATACAGTAGTAGTAAATCTACTTCTGCTGCTGAAATTACGAAAGCTTAAAAGGGTGTGGGGTGAAGTTTGAGCGAGTAAGATATTTCACGTATACAACGCCACGTAGGAGTCACCTCATGAAATTCTCGCTCATGTGGCCATTGCTCCTTATTCCCAGTGCTTGTAATTTTGGAGAAATACTAGAGAGGGTGGATGGTATTATCCTCCAGTCCAGTTTTAAAAAGTAGCATAGCATAATGCTACGAGCTCCGTACGATTTACTTGGTGAAACAACGACAAATAAAATTAATTTTTAACCGCATATTTTACGTGGTTTATGGCTTCTAGCCATTATTACGTATTAATGATGGATATAAATTAAACTTTTGTTCTTCGCCAATTTATTTTAAACTTTGAAATGCATTGAAACGTCTCTATTTCAACTTTGAATGAGCTTTTCTCTAAATGTGTTATCGATGGAAATGTCCATGATTATGGGTTTGATTGTGTTATAATTTAATTAGTTAACTTTTACTTATTATTCGGAAAAAAATTGAACAGCCTTGGCTTGGCATTAGATTCTGCACACCGTTATTATACAGTATAGTAACTTGCTTAAACCTTTCTCTGTGCAGGCTTTTGTTGAACTGTTACTTACTCCAGCTTACCAAAAGGTGACGTTCATGGTATAGCGATCAGATTTCGACAAAGGGTATACCCGGAACGAACGCCAACGCTGAAATTCTATTTTCGTTAAATTGCTTGTACATACTTTTTGCAATACCGAAATATGATATTTACTTAGATGTGGGACAAGGCAAAGCAATAATGCTTGTATTATTGTAGGAGTTTCGATGTAATTTAGTAATTTATCTGGACCCTTTATTTAAAAACTAGTAAACTAATATTCATAGTATTTAATGAAGTTTTGGTGCATGCTATCAAATCTTTGCTCTTATCAAGGTCAAAAAGGCGCACTAATGAAAAGTACTAATTGAGCATTTATTTTTACACATTCGTTACGTTTATATTATATAACACATAATATATGTGTAGTCGCCCACCTTTAATTTCAGTAAATCATACTTTTGGTTGAACTTTTCCGTTTCCCGACACAAACATATAGTTACTTATTTTTTTTGCTCAACAAAAATAATTGAATAACAGCGGCATGGGGTTTTCTACACAAATATTTAGAATTCATTAACAGATGTCCAGATATGTAAAGGAGGGTCGGGAAGCCTTTGGTTCAGAGGAGAGGATTTAATATAAACCAACACCGAGGATGATGGATGAGGTCAGTATCTCTGACATTAAAGCCTTTTGGTGTGAGTGCAGGGCGCTTTGTATAAACCAAGAGCCAGGACACAGCAGCGATCATTGTGTTTTAGATTTTTTTGCTCAAACATTACATGTTTCGTATTATAGTAAACGTACATACGTGCATACGTGTATGTTTACTGGAATCACATTTTCGATGTAATAAAAACACTTCTTTTTTTCTTTTAGATCGTTTTTCCCTGGAATTGAAAATCATGTTAGATCTTAATTTACTCATAAAAACTGTTTTACGGATTCTTTTGCACTAAACTGCATAGTAAAAAGCCGACAAGTTAAGGCTTGAAAATCGTTTGCGTACATTTTTTACATGAACTTAGTTACTTTCTATTAATATCAAGTCCGACTATTTCTAGCCAATCTAAAATCATTCTAATTGATTGCGGATTCGTTCATTCATATCATTTTGTCGTGCTCATTTTTGTTTCGCATTGCACGTTTAGCTTACTTCGATTCGAACATGATGAATCCAATTTTAAGGCTGTATTGTCACCGAACGTCATTTCCTTATTTAGTGTTACTTGCCATGTAAAGTCAAAATTCATCAAAAAACTAGGGGTAAAAGTGAAGTGTCTGTATAGGATCACGATCTCCTACATCCATCAACTTTTGCTGACAGCAGCCACTATAGTCATGTGAATATGAAAACAATGTAGCACCAAACTTTATTTAGAAGATTCATTCTACTTAAAGCTTACCATTATAACTAACCATTCGAAAGAAAAAATGGCTCAATGTGCTACATAAAGCATAAAATTCATATAAATATATGTACGTGCATCTAGTAAGTTTGGAAAAATTATGCGTGTACAACGAAATAAAACGAAACTTTTAAAATGCATTGTCTGAATATGCTGGATGAGTATAAAGACATATTTTGTAGCGAAATAAAAAGTAAACACAATTCCTATTAAACATCTTTCTCGCAAGTTAAAAACATGAAAATCTGTTTTGCAATTTATGTAGCTCACACTCACACACGCACCTGTCTGGTTTTAAATAGTCAAAATTGTTGTTAGATATTTCATGCAATGAGAAACGGTGTATTTCAAAAGCACTTTTTTCTCCTTTTTGAAACGGATATATCTGAGATGGGATAAACTCAAAGTACTACCGAGAGGGAAATTTTCTTCAAGACGCAACGGCAAATCGTATTAAGCTGTTATTGTCAAATATAAAAGAAAAGCATGACACAGTTTAAGTCTAGTTTAATTTAACTAGAAGCGAATTGAGTGACTGACTACCTATACCAGCAGCAACAATGCACTCAACTTATATCTTTTTTTATAATATATAATAGCAAAACGTAACTAGATAATAATATGAATGTATTCTAATAGAAAAGGCGATAGGAAAAAAATGAGATGAATGTTCGTGTGTGTTAGTGTTTTGTGCATGCACGTATGTACATATCTGCCAAGTACAAAGAATAAACTAACTAACTTGCTAAAGGGGGAAATAAGAAAGAAAGTGATCCGTCTTCTGCTTGTCATCCTATCCCATATGAAACATCTGTATAATGCACCGAAACACATTCTATATACGGAGTTTTGTAACTTTTGTGTGTATCTGTGCGTTTGTTTTCCATTTCCAAAACGAAACTTGAAAAAAAAGTTTGGCAAGAAGTAAGCAAAAGTAGTACCCCGCTATTTTTTCATTTTTTTGTTTGGAATTTTGTTATGCTTTCATCTTATCAAACAACCACCGACTTCGAGAGTGAGTAAGAGCAACAATATTACAAAAAAAAACTAAAGATTATTTCCGATATACAGCAGTGCATTCACTTTTTGTGTTTAGTACTGTTTCGTCAACGAATAATATGATATGTACGAACGAACGTTTTAAAATACAAGAATCACGTGGGCTTATAAGAAGAAAAAAACTTCACGAGGCAACAATGCTGCCACAACGAAAAAGCTACCAACAATCACAATGCCTATAGAAGTTGAATCCCCGGAGAATTTGCTGTTGAACGAACATTAGTTTAGGATAATACATGAGATGTGGATATATCCTTCCGATTTTCTCTTTAGGCAAAATGCTTGGAGACCTTTAGGACAAAAATATGTGAATGACTGTGTGTCACAGTCAGTCCAAAACAAAAAGTATTCATTTGATAAAATTGGAGTCTTACATCTCATGTCGTACTTAAATTAACTACTTGCGCTTGTGCAGCTAAAAATTATTATATGCTCACCGATTTAATTTTAATTTAACGAATGCACAATTTCAAAAAGTAACGTAGTCGTGATTGGTAAAAGAATCACAACATTCACAACTCCAAATCGACATCCACCGCCACTTAAATATTCTCATCAGTCAGTGTAAAAACAGCAAACAGTAAATCCCACTTTTGCCTCTGGTGAATTTTTATTTTTTGTGTGACAGCCAATACTCATGTCATGTCACCATGCTTCAATTGGTAACTGGACGTTTTTTTGAAAGCATTGGACATTGTGTGCAAGAAAAAAATTATTGTCTATTATTCCCTGAGCAAGCAATCAAGAAACCTTTTCCACAACTGGTAACTCAAATTGACTGATTTCCGAGAGTGCTTGCTTGCTATAGTAGTCAACACATAAAAGGGTCACGTAGATGCATCTCAATCATTCAGAGCTTTTCAAGTGTTGTAAAAGCTTTGATTGGCAAGCAAGGCTATTCAGCTCTTGACATTTACACAACTGAATTGAAATTGTAAAAAGTTTGTACTTTATGGGGATTTGAAATCTTAATAATGTCACATTGTTGTACAAAGACACATTACTTTATAAAATCCATATATACCTATGTATGTTTAGATTCCATATTGCGGATAGCCACAAGTAAGCATGTCTTACAGGAATTGAGCCAAAAGTATCACACACACAAGTATAATTGGGTGGTACATATATTTTCAGAACTTTTTAAAGTCTTCATTTCATAAAAAGTCATGCAATTTTATATGATAGGCATATATATAATATTCATTCTTATAACTCTGTATTGAGATGTAACATGTAACTATTTTGTGACCGGACCTCAGTAAAGTAACCAATATATTCAATCATCTTACAGCGGGCAAAAAACACTCTGTAAAAATGGAATCGCCGGCGTCTACTGATGAGAAACTCAAAAGAACTCCTATGCCAGCAGATCTCAGTGCGGTGGTGTTGTATGTATCCTTGTTTTTCTTATTTGTTCGTTATTGTTGAATGAGCAACGACAAGCAAGAAAAACAAACTCATCCATTTTACTCAACGTGGCAGTTGAAATCTTTTTATGACACCGGTCATGTAATAGTAGTCCTTAAGTCCCCTCTCTGTTCACACTTGTGTTCAAGTTATTTAATAAGGGATTTAGATTTAGATGCATGGCACACACAAAAGCCCCCGTAATTTCCTTTGCTCATGTCATTTCCCAATTTTCCTCCTCCTCCTTTTTTATCTCAATTTATCTATCAAATAATAGTGTACAAAAATCTCAAAGAAAGTTTCTATTCAAGTTACCAGTGGAGTAACGACTTGTTTCAGAATTCACATAACTCTATCGCCAGCTTTACATGTTAACATGAGTAGATAACCAGTTGGTAGTAAAATCCATACTTATATTTCCTCGTGACAGAACCCTCATAAGGAAACTATACTTTATACCATGCGATCTATGTGTTTCATTGTCTTGAAGCGTGGGGCACTTTACCAAAAATAATTCAGAAGCCAAACCAGAGAGAGAGAGACCTTGATCATCATGCTTTTAAGTTCTCCCGTAACAACACTGCAAATTTAACAGTGAAATTTCTATAACATTTACTATACACAAAACTATTATCTTCATCAAACAAAAAAATATTCCTTTACCTAAAATTATTAGAGAAATAATTATGTCTTCGAAAAATTAATAAATAGTTTTCTCTCAAAATTACTTGTATTCCACTTGACTCCAAAATGAGGCTGTCTCATCATTTGTAACAACCACCTCCCACCAGAATGACATCTTACTCGCCAAAAAGATCGGCGGACTATGTCCGTACGTACCGAGCCATGCTACTTGATGCAACCAGACCCAGAATAGTTCCAAGAATGCCATCAAATGCAAGAGTATACAATCCCTCCACTACTGTCAACACATCAGATGCAACGACAGTATTTGTTCCTCTGTTTTACGCTGGAGAAAAAGGAGCGTTAGGAATTTGGGACAAACGTGTAATAAACCACTTGCTATAATTTTTTCTCGATATTCTATCCTTTCTTTTTTTATGCAACTCTAATAAGTGTACGAAATATTTACAATTGCATAGGCTGGTACTGGCGTAGTGAAGCGTCGATTAGATGACGAAGCTCGGTCGTTTCATGTGCTGGAGTTATCCAATCCTCGGGCAAACTTGGGAACCTTTATTTGCACACCAAAATCTGCTCTGAACGCTCTTCACATTACATTACCCCACATGGTAATGGCTATGAAAAATTACCGACGGAATTTCGCGTTTGATGTACTTGTAATGGATAGTATGGCATATCGACGGCGGTTCTGCTTTGCGACTTGGTACAACCCAGGTCTTTTGAAAAAGTTTGCTTTCATGTGTCAAATACCACTACGACTGGAAATTGGATGGAATGAAATTCATGTCAACTTTAATGATCTTGTCAAGAGCGCTTATAAAACAGAATATGTGGAAACTATCCGGATACAAATTTATGCCAATTGTAAATTGAGACAGGTATGATTTTTGCAGCAATATTTATGAATGCATTATACAACCGTATGCCCATCTACTAACTGTTAAAATTACAACGTGCGTTTAAAAAATGTTTATTGGCGTTTCAGATTTTCTTTTGCGATCATAGAATAGTTAATGGGCAAATACCTATTCCGTCCATGCGAGATTTTAATAATATTAGAATACTTCCTCTTGACTATGGTCCAAGAACCCATCCAGATGGAATCGAGGGAGGACCTGATAAACGCAGAACAGTTCC
Source organism: Entomobrya multifasciata (assembly GCA_034693345.1). Taxonomy (NCBI): domain Eukaryota; kingdom Metazoa; phylum Arthropoda; class Collembola; order Entomobryomorpha; family Entomobryidae; genus Entomobrya; species Entomobrya multifasciata. Next base: position 25,063 of record JAQFXM010001379.1, read on the forward strand.
GTACGTAGATCCACCCACGCAACTTGCTCCAACTCGTTTGGAACTCGATCTGAAGATTTTACAAAGGAGAAGATTTGCTCAGATAACAGAACAAAAATTATTCATTCAGCCATACAAAACATATTTTCGAGATCTCATGTTAGAGCAAAAGAAGAGAAAGAAAATTGAGGCAGCTTTAAAAGCAGAGCTGGAGGCAAAGCAAATCAGGGATAAACTAGAAAATGAAATCAAAGCCGAGAATTCAACAGCTACCAACTCGGATAAACCTGAAGCTACACCCACGGTTGCAGATATTCGTAATCTTTTATCTACAAATGGATCTGCATTCAAGCTTTCTCAATTGGAGAAGGGAATAAAAGTCGTGAAAAAATATCCGGCTCACGGAACAAAGTCAGGGAATAAGTTGGGATCAGAAAGTGAGAAAAAGGATGCATCACAAACCAAAACAAAGTCAAACGGTAACGGTTCAAGTCAGGTAATGTCTCAAGTCTCTTCTACCACTTCAGTTGAGTCTAAATTCCGTCATCAGTTGGAAAAGGCCATAGCAAAATCATCGGATAACAATAACACAATTGTAGTACAACCACAAAATACCAAAAACTGACCGCAAGTTTTACTTTCATTTTAATTACTAAAAAATCTTTCTGTCATAATCAAAATTTGGAATGATTGTTTTATTAAAAATTGGACTCCTCAGATTAAAAGAAATGCACAATATTGGAAAAAAAGTAAAATAATTTTGATTTATACATACTCGTGTATTGTACTCCTTGCCATACATTTTCATCATGCATCTCATTGTGGTGTTTTTTTTCTTCGTTTTTTTTCAATCAAATGGGTGTAATTTATTTAGCATAGCATAGCATAAACAACTAATACAGCTCGGTGGCATCAGTAAATAGAAAAAAGCAACCTTCTTACATTTTTCCATCTTCCTGGGTCCTGACCAGCCTAATCGATAATGACACTTAATTTTGATGGATTACCAAAGAGAAAGAAAAAAATGAAAAACACTGAAGCTCAATGAACGAAGCATTATTTCGAAACTAAGGAAAACACCGCAAATACTGCTTCCTGGTAAAGAGTCTGCTCGGTCGTGTTTATCTTAAGTGTAATTTTGGAAACTGAGAACTATATGCGTATATTTTGGTAAAAACAGAAAAGTATCTCAACTTAATGGATATCTTTATATATATGTTGGAAATCTTTAGTGTAAATCTCATGATCCTATAATTATCTAACGTTTTTATTTTAAAACTTAGCTGTGAGAATGCAATCCAGAAAAAAAGTGATATATTTTTGTCAACTCCATTTTCACCACTGTAGTTTTCAAAGTATGATGCGATGATTTAAAAAGAAAAACTTGAATTTTTATGACGTTTTAAAAAAAGCAGTGGTAACAGCAATACATTTTATACTGCTGGCATACATACTTAATTTGTATATGAAGCATTGACACCGACACCGCCACCGCCGAAGTGACGTACCAATTTTCTGTTGTATTGCGTGAGTCAAAGCTTTCCTTTTCAGATAAGGTTTCAAATTTAGTTTTTGACTTTACTTTACATATATAAACTATGGTGGCTTAGTTGTTATTGTACATCTTAGAAAAAACAAACTTTTTATAGAGAAAATAGTTTTTAGAGATAAAAATGCAAGAAAGATGGACAACAACAAGCCTCCAAGCTTCTACAACTTTATAAAACTCAACAGTGAGCAGTCGACCAACTTTTTTTTCTCTTCCCCTTTTTATATTTTTCCACCTTACGTATTTACTAGATGTGAAAGTTTGCCCTTCTCATTCTCTCGGTTAAAAAATTAAGTAATAAGTTTTTCCGGTATTATCTAGAGAATCAATCTCTGGGGAATATTTTTTCTCGGGAGTCAACATGAAGCGTTCAACACTGGATTAAACATTATATATGCCAATAACATACATACTATTTATGTACACTATAAAAAGCTCTGCGGTCTAAGCAAGTATACTATAAGGTGAACTATGTTCTCGCTGTATATAAAGCAGAGTAAATAAATGTAACAGACTGTTTTTATGCATTAAGCCAAGGTAAAAATGTCTGAAAATCCATCTTTAAAACAAAACACGTGAAATATTAAGTATGTACGAAATAAAGGCGGCAGAACCGGTACATGAGTCGACAAAATACTTCACCTGAACTTAATAAAACAAGTCAAATCAAATTTCTACCAAACTACCAAGTATACTTCATAAAACGTAAGTTCTTTGCTTTTTTTGGTGGATTTTCTGGTAGTTTAATCGGAGAGCATGAAATGAAAGCCGAGGGGCAGCAGCGTTACGTTGCAATAATCTCATGGAAAGCTTATTCACACACACTCTACCAAGCCAATTGTCGTTTCCCCTTCTTATCTATAACTTTTTGTTATGAACTTAGTGGTAAGCCGTTTAATCCGAGAAATCAGAAAGATAAAGATTACGTTTTAAGCATTATTATGGCTCATATAATATGTGTTTTGCGTATTTCCGATTTCTGATACAACATATAAAACCAGAGGGAAAGTAATATGCCCGGAAAAAAATGAGAGCAGCAATTTTTCTAAAAGCAGATGAAGAAAAAAGAGGGGAAAAGACAAAAAAATTGTTACTTTATCTGTATACATTTTTATGTGTGTAAAATATTGGTTGAATAAATGCACGAAAAAAAACTTTATAAAAATGGCATCAGGTAAGTATTTTTTTGGTATTGTTTTCTACATACTCGACTGACTGCATAACACACGTGTATACCATTCCAGTGCTGTTTATGCCCATACCCTGATTTATGGATATGATTAGGTGTATCAGGTTTGACGCAGAAGGAAGTTTTATTGGTTTTCCCTTACCAGTATCCGGCCGGATTGTTCAAGCAGATAACTTTTGATGTGTGGTTTGGCCTTTTCTTGTTTTCCTTTCGTACAATTTTTACGATTTCTGTTCAAGTAACTTTCTCGAAATTTTTTCGAAATTAATCTATGAATGTAGATAAACCACTTACGTACAATATTAGTCAGATAGGAAGTAAATACGGAACGGAATATATATAACGTGACATATATAACATGCTCATGTAAGTACACCTGTCTGTCTGGAGTTGCATATAAACATGAAGTATATAAAATTTAGTATTTAGTATCTTAAGCCAATGCTGTTAAAACATTGGGAGACGTGGGGTAAATGTTTCCAGAAATGTCAAATGCATTAAGAACGACAGGCGTCATATTCACTTATGTACGTGTCTCAAATTCACCGACACCACTCTAATGAAACAGCAAAAAGAGAAAAGACAGCAAAAGTAACAAAAACAAAGTAACAGCATTTCCTGTGGTCTCCATTATGCAATAATGGTAAATAAGAAAATGGGTCAAGTGAAATCACTTCTATCGACAGTGTATACTATGTACCATTTGGCGTTTTGCATTCTTTGTTTTATTTTTCCTTTTTGTTAGACGGGCTGGATTCAGAAGTGAAACATGTTTTCTCATTACTAATTGAATTGTTTCTGTATTCTTTTGATCGAGAAAGAAAGTCTTAAAAACGAGGAAAACTGCTGCATACTGCATAACAGCAACCTTACAAACACAAAGAATTGCTTTTCTTCCGTTTGTTTTGTAGTTTTCTTTCTCCCATTTTGACAATAATGGTACTTCATGCTTGTCGTGTGCTTCGAATACTTTCAGAACAACGAAATTTAATAGCCAACAGCGAAAACAAAAGAACCAGTTTATTTTCATAAATTTAAAGATACCTGGAAGGCAAGTATAGTATATGAGCGTTGCATATTTCTGCCTCGTTGTGACATGTTACGACTTACGAATAAGATGTATGTAAATTTATTTTTCGCACGCACATTTTACCACACAAAATATTTAGCCAGAGAACAAAAAATAAACCACAGATAAGGATTTAAAAAAATAAGGATATCACATAGAAAATATGCTAGGATTGGCCCTTCATGTACAACAACTTAAAATATACAATTTCGAAATACAATAACAGAAGTTGATGCATACACATCACATAAAACAAAGCATGGCTCTTCATCATCATTCACACAATATTCTATCAAAGCTGGTTTCAAATTGATTTCAAACCAAAGACGATTTTCGGATTAGATTTCTTTCTTGAAGGCTTCCTTGTAAAGATTTTTTAAGACTTCGTGAAAATAAATTCACCACGTCATAACACATCTACTTCCTATATAGCCATCTACTTCCTTCTTTATTGAGCTCAATTTTTATATAGTAACTTTAAACAGAATACGATTCTAAAAAATAACGTATATCAGTTTTGCATGGAACTACGCAGCTTTAGCTGGCTAACACGCCTGTTTCTTTTAATAGTAACATTTGGAGTCAGTGCGTTGACAGGTAATAATTGAGCAACAGAAAGCTGAATGAGTAAACCATACAAGATTGTATTATCAAGTGTAGGAATGACATATTCCCCATTGAGAATCATTGAGTTTAGAGGGATTCTACGAAATCCCTGTAGAGCATTGTGGCTTCAGAGAAGCATCTTCTGTCCAAGAAAAGATATAACATTGAATAAAGCTACACTTCTCTGGTAGACGTATAACCTACAACAGCTACTCTTGTCTAGTCCACGTCATTGTCATATTCCCTACATGAGCATATAGCATATCTGGAGGCGACCCTTGAGGGAACCACACGGAAAGGAAGGATGAACAACCCCAAGTACCCCTCAGTACTTACACATGGCGCACCAATCAAGGACCTTCAAATTTTCCGTGAGTTCCAGTTTCGGGGTTTTGCAGGGCCTCCACCTAAAAAAAAGGGAAGAAAAAAATATTAGTACAAGGTTGGTACAAAGAAAACATTATAACAAGCATTTTAAAAATATTAATCAGTGGTTTGTGATTTTACAAAATCACAACAACCAACAGTTGTAAGGTTCACTAATAATTTTTTTCCAGTTGTCCATCCAGAGTTGTCACAAAGGGGTGGTACCTAAATTAAAACAAGAAAATTAAAATGATCAGTTATTTATCAGTGTGAATAGTTTTGAAATATGTAAAAGATGTGAAGAGGTGTGAAAAATTTCCAAGTAACGTTACTAATTTTTTGTGGATTTTTCCTACCTTTTTATAGTATCCGTTACTCCAGAGCAGTCCAGTGTCCTTTCCAAAGGTCGAGTCCAGTAATCTCCTCCTAGTCTCCTCGAGTGTCCTATGATCCTAAAAATCCAGCGGTGATCCAGATCGCTTCCTTATGGTCCCCTGCTGCTGTACCTGTAAAAAGAATCCGAAAAATCCAGTTTAGTGAATTTTACAGTCAACTTACCTGTGTCCTCCTCCAGCAGTCCAGTTCTCCAGCCAAGCCTCCTGTGCAGTGATTGTCCTTGTAACCTAAAAACAAACAAGCAAATTCAAGTTAGTACCTTATTCAACTCCACCAGTCCGTGTCAAAACTTTAAATCTCATTATTAGCTGAGAATTGCCCGTGTTTCAAAGTAAGTGTAAAGATTTTAAAAAGTTTTTCTTACCTTTCATCAGCATCCTTTGATGGATTTTTTGCATTTTTCATCCATCAGTGTTACCTAAAAAAAACAACAAAATACAAAATTAAAATTAAAAGCATAATATAAATACACGTAATATTTTCTAAAAAAAATCTATCTATGTACATATAGCGTGACGTCACACTTACCAGTATACTAGAAAATGGCAAGCAACCACACGCGTTAATTTTTTATATCAAATGTCAGCATTGAGTATAAAATAGTAACCAGATATTCCAGAAGCGGTTGATAGACATATAATGAGCACATGTAAGTACAAATGAGCAAATTTACAGAATTTTTCACAATTCTCAGAAAAAGTTGATTGAGTTACTGGCACTTACTTACTGACTTTACAAAGTTATTCATGAGAGGAAATACTTCATATACTGCATAACACTAGCACTATATCACTATTAAAATTGCACAGCAGTCATAGTTAATGAAAATGAGGAACAATTTAAAACGAGGGCATAATACGATAATACGAGAAAATTGAATGCAATAGCATGGATAATTGTTAAAATTAGAGGTGCACAATTTCGAGATAATTTTTTTTAAAGGAGGAAAAGTAAAAGGAGACAAAATTGTTCAGATTAAATTTTTTACAATGATCCTTGAGTATGGTTAGTTAAGTCATCCTCTCCAGTTGCTAAACCTGAAAAAAAAAGAAGCACATAAAAAGTACCTTCATCACTCCAGTGTGAATCTAGTTTCAACTGTAATTTTATTACAATGTCGACCTGTTAGTTACAATTAAGCGAAATTTTTCAAAGTTTTGATAGATTTTGCATCCATCATCCATCGATTCATAAATATTAAAAATAAAACAAAATTACAAAATAAATATCAAAAACTAAAAGCAAAAATACAAAATTATTTGACTATTTATAAAATTTTTAACTTTATCTATCTATATAAATTGACAAGATGAATACTATGTAACTGCACAACTAGTTGAACTTACGCTAACATCCTTTTCACTGGTAAAATTTTCTAGTCATTACAACTAAAATGAATTGGTACTTACGTGATACTAGTTGAGACCCGCCGTACAATCATCCCGATTGTCTAGAGCTAAATCATATGTTACATATAACGTGCAAATCTTCTTAAAACCATTATAACATCTGAAACGAACACCAAAAACAGGAAAAATATAGCAAAATATTGAATTTTACACAATTCAAGAAATTGGGAGAAATCATTTAATGATATATGGGATTACTTACCAAAGTCGTCGTTGAGAAGAAAATAGGATCTTAGTAAATTTAATTCATACATTATGAACAAATTATAGTTATACGTTGAATTGAACATTTTTTTCAAGAGTGACTAACATGTTAACCAAATGAGCTACTGTATATGTTATAAAGTAGAATGCATAAGAAATAAATTGGGAGAATTAGCAAATTTACTTTATTGGGAGATTTTTAATAAGTTTCAATTTTCAAATTGAGAGATTAGGACCTCTCAAAAGAAGAAGTTATTGTATGAAATATACTGGAGTCACGTTAAAACACGTTGTAAAAGTGTAAGAGTTAAAGATATTAATAATTTCACAAATATTTTGAGTTAAGGACACAAATCAGAGACACGAAAAAAAACTTCAGAATTGAAATTAATAAAATTACAGCGTATTTAAAGTAAGAATTTAAGGAAATACTAAGCAATTTTCACATTGAGTTTTAAAAAAAGGCTAAATTTATTTTAATATTGGAAAAACTAACGAGTTTATAAACATTTGGAACATAGAGAAATTTAATAAGGTATCACAAATTTTAATTTACACATTGGAAAATTAACAAAGAAAAAGGAATTCACTTATATTATTTTTAAAGAGAAAAATGGATTGGTTTTCGAAGAAACAAAGTGGTAAATTACAAGGTATTCACGTTCGAAGAAATTTAATACCGAAAATCAAAGGTTTGTTCGGACCAAATAAGTTATCACAATTATATTTTTTGAAGTTTTTGAGAATTATGAGGCAAGTGAGTCAGAAAATTCCTAAGTGGTGGATACATCATGAATTATTAGCAGAGTACGTTTGGATGGAAGCTTTAGGCACAATGTTTAAAAATGCTACCGAAAATAATTATTGTATTTGGAAAGTATTATGCTATTGAGTATTCTGGTAGGTATTTGGTTCAGTATTATGAAAAGTGGACTGTATTGTTAAAAGTCAAAGTAACTCGCTCAAAATCAATTCGCAAGAGTATTAAGAATATTTTGAAATTAGCTGAAGAAATGAAGACAGTGTATGCTGCATCTTGTAATGAGAGACAAAATGGCAGAACTTGTGATTTCCATTGTTTTACTGATTACCAAATTGAAATTTTGAGAGATAATTCTGATGATAACCTTATTTCTGAAA